>CM038795.1:66123229-66194024 GCA_021764765.1 Vicia sativa
TTCACTTTCTTCAAATTAAAAAATTCTCTTCATTCTTCTTAATTCCTTCCATAATCTCCTTCACATCATCAAAACACCACATAAACCCTAATCAACCACCACCAACAAATATTTCTCAGAAAGGAAAGGATGTTATGAGTGTAGTATTCGGCTTTTGTCAAAATTAGAATTTTTAAATTTTGTATATATGTCACGTAATTAATTCATCCAAATCATATAAATTAGATTTTCATTTATTTCAATATATATGTTAATAATATAACTTTAAATCAGAATATCTATTTTAATGACAATATTAAATCAAATTGATTTATCGATCCTAGATTGCTCCCATACATTTAATGATTTTATATTAAGAAAATAAAATCTGATGATCAATGTATTAAGAACCTAATCATAATATTTACTTTAATGACATTTATAAATGAAATTAGTTTATTAATCATAGACTATTTATTTGCTATTTATCAAACTTATTAATTATAAAATTACCTCACAAAGATTTAATTTAATATTTAATATATTAATTATCATATACAATCGAAAAGCAAGTTGAGATCTTGGCAAGTTTCCATGTCAATCTCTCAAAGCATTCTCTTTTTTATTGTTGCTATAAAAGGAAAGTTTGTTCATTTTAATTCATGATTATTAATTAATTTAAATTAAATAAAGATTGAATAAACGGCAAAAAATGTTTGTTATGAACATTAAATCATGTATGCTTGGACAACTAATAGTTTCTTTGAAAATGTGAGTCATTGATATCAATTGGAACCCAAATGTGGAGGGGAGAAACAAAAAAATGTTAACCCTAGTCTTTCTTTTCACTTCTTCAAATTAAAAAATTATCTCCACTTCTTAATTCCTTCCATAATCTCTCTTCTACAAAATCAAAAGCACCACATAAACTCCTAATCAACCACCACCAAAAATATTTTCGTAGTGTGATGTTATGAGTAGTATTTTCCTTGTCACTTAAAATTAGAATTTTAAATTTTTGTATATATATGTCACGTAATTAATTCATCCAAATCATATAAATTAGATTTTGATTTATTTCAATATATATGTTAATAATAAAACTTTAAATCATAATATTCATTTTAATGACAATATTAAATCAAATAATTTTATCGATCCTAGATTACTTATTGTATTTTATAATAAGAAAATAAAATCGACATCAATGGTTAAGAACTCTAAATCATAATACTTACTTAATGACATTAATAAATCAAATTAGTTTACTAATCATAGACTATTTCTATATGTTATATTTTATAATAAAAACTTATTAATTATAAATTACCTCACAAAAGATTTTAATTTTAATTAATTTTTAATATATTAATTATCATACAATCATGCAATAGAAAAAGCAAGATGAGATCTTTGGCAAGTTTGCCAAGTGTCAATCTCTGCAGCATTCTCATTTTATATTGATGTTATAAAAGGAAAGTTTGTCTTACTTTAATTATATTAATTATTAATTTTTAAATTAAATAAATATTAATAAAAATGAAAAAATGTTTGTTAGAACACGTTAATCATGTATGCTTGGACAACTCAATAGTTTCTTTGAAAATGTAGAGTCATTGATATCAATTGGAACCAAAACAGGGAGTTGGGAGAAGTAAAAAAAATTTGCACGTCAAAGTTTTAATCCTAAACCTCTAGGACACATCATAATACCTTCTTATATTTTAGAATAAATTATTTATATATATATATATATATATATATATATATATAATAAAACAAGATTATGTGAAACCTTGATGAACAGGTACCTCTAACGATGTTGGCTGGAGGTTAAAGACTTTTCTTTAGTAGAATAAGTTACAAATACTTAATTAATTTAGATGCTACCTTTAATTTATTTTTAAATTTTTGTATAGGGTTAGCACCATAATTGATATGGTGGTGGTTGTAACCAAATATTTGAGATGAAAAGATTCAGCATTAAAAATTTGGAGTCCCATGCTAATGGAATTGCTATAATAGAGATTATGCTCCCTCAGCAAATTAATTCACCATAACACAAGTTGATTTTATAATTCTTTTATCTATTTCCTGATTTAAGATGTCATGAAAAAGCATCAGTAACACAATATAATGAAAATAAGAAAAATAAAGATGTAAAATTTAGTAAAATTGCATTTTGGGAAACTGTGTGAATAGAGATAAGATATAAGAAGAGAATAATTGTCCTCATAATCCTAACCATTTGTCTCATTCGAAATAACTCTGGATTGTGTGAATGAAATGAGATGTTAGCCAATTTAGATTCTTGATTTCTTATGTAAACCGTAAATATTTTTTAGCTATGATGTTTAAATATTTGTATACCTAAATATTTTAATTGTATGAGTGTAGATTTGGCTTTGTCACTTAAAATTAGAATTTTAAATTTTTGTTGTTCTTAAACGTAATTAATTCATCCAAATCATATAAATTAGATTTTCATTTATTTCAATAATATATGTTAATAATAAAACTTTAAATCATAATATTCATTTTAATGACAATATTAAATCAAATTGTTTTATCGATCCTAGATTGTTTATACATTATTGTATTTTATATTAAAAATAAAATCGATGATTTCAATGGTTAAGAACTCTTAATCATAATATTTACTTTAAAGACATTAATAAATCAAATTAGTTTATTAATCATAGACTATTTCTATATTTGTTATATTTGTAATCACAAATATAATAATTATAAATTACCCCACAAAATTATTTTAATTTTTAATTACTATTTTAATATATTAATTATCATATCATAGAAAAAGCAAGTTGAGATCTTGGCAAGTTTTCCAAGTGTCAATCTTCTATGCATTCTTTTTTTTATTGTTGCTATAAAAGGAAAGTTTGTCTTACTTTAATTCTATTAATTATTAATTAATTTAAATTAAATAAATATTAAAAAAAAAAAATGTTTGTTATGAACACGTTAAATCATGTATGCTTGAAACTCAATAGTTTCTTTTAAAAATGTAGAGTCATTGATATCAATTGGAACCCAAACAGTGAGTTGGGAGAAACAAAAATAAACCCTTAGTCTTCTTCACTCTCTTCATTAAAAATTATCTCTCTTCATTCTTCTTAATTCCTTCCATAATCTCCTCTTCTACAAAATCAAAAACACCACATAAAACCCTAATCAACCACCACCAAATATATCAGAGTGTTGATGTTATGAGTGTAGCATTGGCTTTGTCACTTAAAATTAGAATTTTTAAATTTTGTATATATGTCACGAATTAATCATCCAAATCATATAAATTAGATTTTGATTTATTTCAATAATATATGTTAATAATAAAACTTTAAATCATAACATTCATTTTAATGACAATATTAAATCAAATTGTTTTATCGATCCTAGATTGTTCTATACATTTATTGTATTTTATATTAAGAAAATAAAATCGATGATTTAATGGTTAAGAACTCTTAATCATAATATTTACTTTAATGACATTTATAAATCAAATTAGTTTATTAATCATAGACTATTTTTATATTTGTTATATTTTATCATCACAAACTTATTAATTATAAATTACCTCACAAAAGATTTTAATTTTTAATTACTGCTTATATATTAATTATCATACAATCGAAAAGCAAGTTGAGAATTGGCAAGTTTTCGAAGTGTCAATCTCTCATGCATTCTTTTTTTTTATTGTTGATTTAAAAGGAAAGTTTGTCTTACTTTAATTCTATTAATTATTAATTAACTTAAATTAAATAAATATTTAAAAAAATGCAAAAAAAAAAAATGTTTGTTATGAACACGTTAAATCATGTATGCTTGGAAAACTCAATAGTTTCTTTTAAAAATATAGAGTCATTGATATCAATTGGAACCCAAACAGTGATTGGGAGAAACAAAAAATGTTAAACTTTAGATTCTTCTTACTCTCTACACATTAAAAATTATCTCTTCATTCTTCAATTCCTTCCATAATCTCTTCTACAAAATCAAAAACACCATAAAACCTAATCAACCACCACCAAAAAATTATTTCAGAAAGTGATGTTATGAGTGTAGCATTTGGCTTTGTCACTTAAAATTAGAATTTTTAAATTTTGTATATATTCACGTAATTAATTCATCCAAATCATATAAATTAGATTTTATTTATTTCTAATATATGTTAATAATAAAACTTTAAATCATTCATTTTAATGACAATATTAAATCAAATAATTTTATCGATCCTAGATTACTTATTGTATTTTATAATAAGAAATAAAATCGATGATTTCAATGGTTAAGAACTCTAAATCATAATATTACTTTAATGACATTAATAAATCAAATTAGTTTACTAATCATATTTCTATATTTGTTATATTTTATAATAAAACTTATTAATTATAAATTACCTCACAAAGATTTTAATTTTAATTATTTTTAATATATTAATTATCATACAATCACAATAGAAAAGCAAGATGAGATCTTTGGCAAGTTTGCCAAGTGTCAATCTCTCATGCATTCTCATTTATATTGTTATAAAAGGAAAGTTTGTCTTACTTTAATTCTATTAATTATTAATTATTTTAAATTAAATAAATATTAATAAAATGCAAAAAATGTTTGTTATGAACACGTTAAATCATGTATGCTTGACAACTCAATACTTTGAAAAATGTAGTCATTGATATCAATTGAACCCAAACAGTGAGTTGGGAGAAACAAAAAATGTAAACCCTTAGTCTTCTTCACTTCCTCTTCACATTAAAAAACTATCTCTCTTCATTCTTCTTAATTCCTTCCATTATCTCCTCTTCTACAAAATCAAAAACACCACATAAACCCTAATCAACCACCACCAGAAAATATTTCTGTACATATTTTAGGCGTATGAGTGTAGCATTTGGCTTTGTCACTTAAAATTAGAATTTTTAATTTTTTGTTTAAATGTCACGTAAATAATTCATCCAAATCATATAAATTAGATTTTAATGTGTTTCAATAATATATGTTAATAATAAAAATTTAAATCATAAAATTCATTATAATAACAATATTAAATTAAATAATTTTATCGATCCTAGATTACTTATTGTATTTTATAATAAGAAAATAAAATCGATGATTTCAATGGTTAAGAACTCAAATCATAATATTTACTTTAATGATATTTATAAATCAAATTAGTTTACTAATCATAGACTATTTCTATATTTGTTATATTTTATAATACAAACTTATTAATTATAAATTACCTCACAAAGATTTTAATTTTTATTATTTTTTAATATATATTAATCATACAATCATACAATAGAAAAAGCAAGATGAGATCTTTGCAAGTTTCCAAGTGTCAATCTCTGCATTCTCATTTTATATGTTGCTATAAAAGGAAAGTTTGTCTATTTTAATCCTATTAATTATTAATTATTTTAAATTAAATAAATATTAATGCAAAAAAAAAATGTTTGTTATGAACACGTTAAATCATGTATGCTTGACAACTCAATAGTTTCTTTGAAAATGTAGAGTCATTGATATCAATTGGAACCCAAACAGGAGAGAAACAAAAAATGTTAACCTTTAGTCTTCTTCACTCTCTCACATTAAAAATTATCTCTTTATCTTAATTCCTTCCATAATATCTCTCTTCTACAAATCAAAACACCACATAAACCCTAATCAACCACCACCAAAAATATTTCGTAGTAAAGGATGTTATGAGTGTAGTATTTGGCTTTGTCACAAATTGTTTTAATTTATCCTAGATTGTTCTACATTTATTGTATTTTATATTAAGAAAATAAAATCGATGATTTCAATGCAAGTTAAGAAAACTCTTAATCATAATATTTACTTTAATGACATTTATAAATCAAATTAGTTTATTAATCATAGATTATTTTTATATTTGTTATATTTTATCATCACAAACTTATTAATTATAAATTACCTCACAAAAGATTTTAATTTTTAATTATTTTTAATATATTAATTATCATATGTCGAAAAAAGCAAGTTGAGATCTTTGCAAGTTTTCCAAGTGTCAATCTCTCATGCATTCTTTTTTATTGCTATAAAAGAAAGTTTGTCCATTTAATTCTATTAATTATTAATTAATTTAAAAATAAATATTAATAAAATGCAAAAAAAGTTTGTTATGAACACGTTAAATCATGTATGCTTGACAATTTCAATAGTTTCTTTGAAAATGTAGAGTCATTGATATCAATTGAACCTAAACAGTGAGTTGGGAGATAACAATCAAAGTTTATATCTTCGACAACTCCCAAGCAATATGTCATCAACATAAAGCCACACTAGAATCAACAATTGCTTCAAGAATGTTTCATACACGCTTGTTACCATCTCACATTTCCAAACCCTTGCTTCTTGAAAATGAATCAATATTTGATTCCAAGATTTGGGTGCTTGCTTTCAATCCAAAGAGCTTTGTGTAGCTTGTACACCATTCCTTCCTAATTTTTTTTTCACAAAGCTGAGGTTGTGACACGATACCTCCTCTTGTAATGGATCATTAGAAACATGAGTTCACATCCAAATGCATCGCCAATTGCCACTAAAGAATCACCAATATGATTGTTTCATGCCTAGCTTATAGAGCAAACACTTAAAATAATCTAGTCCAGTTTTAAAGAAAACTCGCCACTATCCTTGCTTTGTGCTTTCCAACCGATCCATCCGCTTAAGCTACCTTAAAAACCCATATCGACGTTGATGATTCTTCCCCTTGAAGCTCAATTAATCAAGTCTTGTTTTCTCAAGCCTTAAGTTCTTTTTACAATGGCCTTCATCCATATTTTCTTCTTGAATTTTCCAATCGCCTTTTGTTCAATTCTTCCTCACTCTAGAACCGTATCTCCTTCTTGACTTTCTTCGTGTTCTATTTCCACCGTAAGTTCCACCTTTGTTAACTCGACCTTATCTAGAACCACCACCTTTAAAAGTTCGATCACCTCAAAAGTTCTTCTTCGTAAGTTCCACCTTCAAAATTATTATGACCACCGCCAGAGGTCGACTACCTTTAGAAGCTCTCTCTCAAGGTCCACCTTTAGAGTCATTGTTATACCCCAAAGTTCTCTTACTCTCAAGACAATCCACAACTCCATACTAAGGATTTCACAAGGTCAATTTCATAAACCCTCTTTTAAGCAATCCATCCACTTGCCTTTATCACAAAACTATATTGGACAAAAAAGTCAATTGTGGTCAATATACCAAACTTCATATTTTTGTCAACACCAATATTTAAGTAATATTCATACTTTGATCAAGGGTTTATCATGATCAAGAAATAAGATTTGATCAAAGATCAAAGTTTCCAAATTAGGGTTTTCTAGACAAAAGTCAATAGAACTTTGACCAGTATAACTTTCACATGCTTTATTAGAAATTTTTCCACAAAAGCTCATTTAAAAGGGAATTCAAGTCTTACAACTTCATGTCTCACAAGCTTGGGCTAAATGCTCATTTCAAAGTTATGGATCAAACATTATAGGTCCTTTAAAAAGTCAACAAAAAGTCATCTTTTGCAAAAGAAGGTTCAAATATAAAAACTTAATGAAGATGAAACCAAATTATGTTTATAATACATCTTGATCTTTCTTAAAAGTCCAAGAACACCAAAATGTTAAAATTGAGCAAGATATAAGTTGGTAAATTGAGCATTTTTGAGCGGCATAAAGGAAAATACTTGACAAATGCAAATATTTTCATTGGCTTAGAATTTTATGATCCAAATCATCTTTAACATTATCCATAGCTCTATGCTTGCCACGCCTCTTTCCCAATTTATTAGATTTATTTTGATTAAAGAATTTAAATTCAATTTTAATTAAATAAATGCAAAAGCAAGGTCTAAGACAAGTCGGGCTTGATTTCTACTTTATCTGAGACCAAGGAAGCCCAAACAAGATGCCAAATTCAAGCAAGAATATTTAAGGAAAGATTGAGCCAAGTTTAAAAGATTTACAAATTTCAAATCAAATGTTCTCCATTGAAAGAAGATATTTTCTTAAAGTTCTTGACCTATTTTCACCCTCTATATATACCCAACTAGTTCAGATGTTCAAGGACTGATTACTAGCCTCATCCAAATAACCCTAAAATTCTCAAAATTCCAAGAAGTTGGCAAATTGTATTCTATTTTCCAACCATTTTTAGTCACTTTTAAGCACTATGTACCTGGGAGAACTGACTTTGGATTTACGTGCTGATCTAAAATGTTGCGCATAGCAAGAAGAGTCGCCACCGACTTTTATTTTTATCCATTAAGGGACGGTGAAGAGAATAGAAAAGACCTTCGTTAGATTCCTATAAGGGAGGTGATTATGAAAAGGGAAGGTATTAGCACCATTTCCATCCGTAGTTATCTACGGCCTTAATTGCTTTAGCTCACTAAACTTGCTTTCTCTCGTGTGTGTTTGAAATGTTTTGAAAGACATTTCGCTTTGACTTCGTAATGATTCATACCGGAATGTATACGGTGTTCGGAATGTTTCGCTTGAAAAGAAATTGTAATGATTTACGTTGGAATACAAGGCATGCTGAAATGAACTTTTTTAGAAAGTGTGGGTGGAAAAGTTTTTGATAGAAAAGCAATTAAGAGTCTATTACCTACTCGTAATCGGCCGTCGTGTTATTTTATTTCTTTAGAATAGTGCTATCCATACCGTTAGTTGGTAGGTAACCCCTATTCGATGAAGGACATTTGGGGACATAATATGGTCATAAAAGGAAACTCGTAGGGTATCCTAGCACGAGGGACGATCATCACTTTCGAAAGTATCATCGAGGGACTATGATCTTTGATTCAAGGGACTATGATGATATTTGTCGGCAACGGTGCTAGGATACCTCTACCGAGGAATTTAATTTATTAAAGGCAACAAAGAGAGAGAATACCTTAGGGTATGTGTGAAAGGTAAACAGTTCGATAATTTATCTTGTTATTAGAGTTAGCTATGTGATTTTATCATGCCACACGCCTAATTTACTAGGCATTATAGGTGCGAAAGCAATTATGGAAAGTAAATCCTATCATTACATGGCTTTAGGCATAATATAGGAGTCTAAAAAACCTAATTAAAACTATTACATCCCATGAGCATATATATTTAGTGTTGATGTTATGAGTGTAGCATTTGGCTTTGTCACTTAAAATTAGAATTTTAAATTTTTGTATATATGTCACGTAATTAATTCATCCAAATCATATAAATTAGATTTTGATTTATTTCAATAATATATAATAATAAAACTTTAAATCATAACATTCATTTTAATGACAATATTAAATCAAATAATTTTATCGATCCTAGATTACTTATTGTATTTTATAATAAGAAAATAAAATCGATGATTTCAATTGTTAAGAACTCTAAATCATAATACTTACTTTAATGACATTAATAAATCAAATTAGTTTACTAATCATAGACTATTTTATATTTGTTATATTTTATAATACAAACTTATTAATTATAAATTACCTCACAAAAGATTTTAATTTTAATTAATTTTTAATATATTAATTATCATACAATCATGCAAAAGAAAACGAAGATATTTGGCATGTTTTCCAAGTGTCAATCTCTCATGCATTCTCATTTATATTGATGTAAGGAAAGTTTGTCTTACTTTAATTTATTAATTATTAATTATTTTAAATTAAATAAATATTAAAAATGCAAAAAAAAAATGTTTGTTATGAACACGTTAAATCATGTATGCTTGGACAACTCAATAGTTTTTGAAAAATAGAGTCATTGATATCAATTGAACCTATAAGTGAGTTGGGAGAAACAAAAATGTTAACCCTTAGTCTTCTTCACTCTCTTCACATTAAAAATTATCTCTTCATTCTTCTTAATTCCTTCCATAATTTCTACAAAATCAAAAACACCACATAAACCCTAATCAACCACCACCAAAAATATTTCAGAAAAGTGATGTTATGAGTGTAGCATTTGGCTTTGTCACTTAAAATTAGAATTTTTAAATTTTGTATATATGTCACGTAATTAATTCATCCAAATCATATAAATTAGATTTTGATTTATTTCAATAATATATGTTAATAATAAAACTTTAAATCATAACATTCATTTTAATGACAATATTAAATCAAATAATTTTATCGATCCTAGATTACTTATTGTATTTTATAATAAGAAAATAAAATCGATGATTTCAATTGTTAAGAACTCTAAATCATAATACTTACTTTAATGACATTAATAAATCAAATTAGTTTACTAATCATAGACTATTTCTATATTTGTTATATTTATAATAAAAACTTATTAATTATAAATTACCTCACAAAAGATTTTAATTTTTAATTAATTTTTAATATATTAATTATCACACAATCATGCAATAGAAAAACGCAAGATGAGATCTTTGGCATGTTTGCCAAGTGTCAATCTCTCATGCATTCTCATTTTATATTGATGCTATAAAAGGAAAGTTTGTCTTACTTTAATTCTATTAATTATTAATTATTTTAAATTAAATAAATATTAATAAAAATGCAAAAAAAATGTTTGTTATGAACACGTTAAATCATGTATGCTTGGACAACTCAATAGTTTCTTTGAAAAATGTAGAGTCATTGATATCAATTGGAACCCAACAATGAGTTGGGAGAAAAAAAAAATGTTAACCCCTTAGTCTTCTTCACTTCCTCTTCACATTAAAAAATTATCTCTCTTCATTCTTCTTAATTCCTTCCATAATCTCCTCTTCTACAAAATCAAAAACACCACATAAACCCTAATCAACCACCACCAAAAAATATTTCTGTAGCAGTGATGTTATGAGTGTAGCATTTGGCTTTGTCACTTAAAATTAGAATTTTTAAATTTTTGTATATATGTCACGTAATTAATTCATCCAAATCATATAAATTAGATTTTGATTTATTTCAATAATATATGTTAATAATAAAACTTTAAATCATAACATTCATTTTAATGACAATATTAAATCAAATAATTTTATCGATCCTAGATTGTTCTATACATTTATTGTATTTTATATTAAGAAAATAAAATCGATGATTTCAATGGTTAAGAACTCTTAATCATAATATTTACTTTAATGACATTTATAAATCAAATTAGTTTATTAATCATAGACTATTTTTATATTTGTTATATTTTATCATCACAAACTTATTAATTATAAATTACCTCACAAAAGATTTTAATTTTTAATTACTGTTTTAATATATTAATTATCATACAATCGAAAAAGCAAGTTGAGATCTTTGGCAAGTTTTCCAAGTGTCAATCTCTCATGCATTCTCTTTTTTATTGTTGCTATAAAAGGAAAGTTTGTCTTACTTTAATTCTATTAATTATTAATTAATTTAAATTAAATAAAGATTAATAAAATGCAAAAAATGTTTGTTATGAACACGTTAAATCATGTATGCTTGGACAACTCAATAGTTTCTTTGAAAAATGTAGAGTCATTGATATCAATTGGAACCAAACAGGTGAGTTGGGAGAAACAAAAAATGTTAACCCTAGTCTTCTTCACTTCCTCTTCACATTAAAAATTATCTCTTCATTCTTCTTAATTCCTTCCATAATCTCCTCTTCTACAAAATCAAAAACACCACATAAACCCTAATCAACCACCACCAAAAAATATTTTTAGCTTGATGTTATGAGTGTAGCATTTGGCTTTGTCACTTAAAATTAAATTTTTAAATTTTGTATATATATCACGTAATTAATTCATCCAAATCATATAAATTAGATTTTGATTTATTTCAATAATATATGTTAATAATAAAACTTTAAATCATAACATTCATTTTAATGACAATATTAAATCAAATAATTTTATCGATCCTAGATTACTTATTGTATTTTATAATAAGAAAATAAAATCGATGATTTCAATGGTTAAGAACTCTTAATCATAATACTTACTTTAATGACATTAATAAATCAAATTAGTTTACTAATCATAGACTATTTCTATATTTGTTATATTTTATAATAAAACTTATTAATTATAAATTACCTCACAAAAGATTTTAATTTTTAATTTTTTAATATATTAATTATCATACAATTAATGAAAAGCAAAAATGAGATCTTTGGCAAATTTCCAAGTGTCAATCTCTCATGCATTCTCATTTTATATTGTGCTTAAAGGAAAGTTTGTCTTACTTTAATTTATTAATTATTAATTATTTTAAATTAAATAAATAATATAAAAAAAAATGTTATGTTAAATCATGTATGCTTGGACAACTCAATAGTTTCTTTGAAAATGTAGAGTCATTGATATCAATTGGAATCTTGAGTTGGAAAAAAAAGTTTAATTCATTAACTTTAATTATCAATTAATTCCTTCTAATTATTTTAAATCTAAATAAATCTTAATAACCAACCAAAAAAATAAAAATGTTATGAGTGTAGCATTTGGCTTTGTACTTAAAATTAAATTTTAAATTTTTGTATATATGTCACGTAATTAATTCATCCAAATCATATAAATTAGATTTTGATTTATTTCAATAATATATGTTAATAATAAAACTTTAAATCATAACATTCATTTTAATGACAATATTAAATCAAATAATTGTATCGATCCTAGATTACTTATTGTATTTTATAATAAGAAAATAAAATCGATGATTTCAATTGTTAAGAACTCTAAATCATAATACTTACTTTAATGACATTAATAAATCAAATTAGTTTACTAATCATAGACTATTTCTATATTTGTTATATTTTATAATACAAAACTTTTTAATTATAAATTACCTCACAAAAGATTTTAATTTTTAATTAATTTTTTAATATATTAATTATCACACAATCATGCAATAGAAAAACGCAAGATGAGATCTTTGGCATGTTTGCCAAGTGTCAATCTCTCATGCATTCTCATTTTATATTGATGCTATAAAAGGAAAGTTTGTCGTACTTAAATTCTATTAATTATTAATTATTTTAAATTAAATAAATATTAATAAAAATGCAAAAAAGAAATGTTTGTTATGAACACGTTAAATCATGTATGCTTGGACAACTCAATAATTTCTTTGAAAAATGTAGAGTCATTGATATCAATTGGAACCCAAACAGGTGAGTTGGGAGAAAAAAATAATGTTAACCCCTTAGTCTTCTTCACTTCCTCTTCACATTAAAAAATTATCTCTCTTCATTCTTCTTAATTCCTTCCATAATCTCCTCTTCTACAAAATCAAAAACACCACATAAACCCTAATCAACCACCACCAAAAAATATTTCTGTAGCAGTGATGTTATGAGTGTAGCATTTGGCTTTGTCACTTAAAATTAGAATTTTTAAATTTTTGTATATATGTCACGTAATTAATTCATCCAAATCATATAAATTAGATTTTGATTTATTTCAATAATATATGTTAATAATAAAACTTTAAATCATAACATTCATTTTAATGACAATATTAAATCAAATAATTTTATCGATCCTAGATTGTTCTATACATTTATTGTATTTTATATTAAGAAAATAAAATCGATGATTTCAATGGTTAAGAACTCTTAATCATAATATTTACTTTAATGACATTTATAAATCAAATTAGTTTATTAATCATAGACTATTTTTATATTTGTTATATTTTATCATCACAAACTTATTAATTATAAATTACCTCACAAAAGATTTTAATTTTTAATTACTTTTTTAATATATTAATTATCATACAATCGAAAAAAGCAAGTTGAGATCTTTGGCAAGTTTTCCAAGTGTCAATCTCTCACGCATTCTCTTTTTTTATTGTTGCTATAAAAGGAAAGTTTGTCTTACTTTAATTCTATTAATTATTAATTAATTTAAATTAAATAAAGATTAATAAAATTGCAAAAAAAATGTTTATTATAAACACGTTAAATCATGTATGCTTGGACAACTCAATAGTTTCTTTGAAAATGTAGAGTCATTGATATCAATTGGAACCCAAGCGGGTGAGTTGGGAGAAACAAAAAAATGTTAACCCCTTAGTCTTCACTTCCTCTTCACATTAAAAATTATCTCTTCATTCTTCTTAATTCCTTCCATAATCTCCTCTTCTACAAAATCAAAACACCACATAAACCTAATCAACCACCACCAAAAAATATTTACATGCGGTGATGTTATGAGTGTAGCATTTGGCTTTGTCACTTAAAATTAAATTTTTAAATTTTTGTATATATGTCACGTAATTAATTCATCCAAATCATATAAATTAGATTTTCATTTATTTCAATAATATATGTTAATAATAAAACTTTAAATCGTAACATTCATTTTAATGACAATATTAAATCAAATAATTTTATCGATCCTAGATTACTTATTGTATTTTATATTAAGAAAATAAAATCGATGATTTCAATGGTTAAGAACTCTAAATCATAATATTACTTTAATGACATTAATAAATCAAATTAGTTTATTAATCATAGACTATTTTTATATTTGTTATATTTTATCATCAAAAACTTATTAATTATAAATTACCTCACAAAAGATTTTAATTTTTAATTAATTTTTAATATATTAATTATCATACAATCATCGAAAAAGCAAGTTGAGATCTTTGGCATGTTTTCCAAGTGTCAATCTCTCATGCATTCTCATTTTATATTGATGCTATAAAAGGAAAGTTTGTCTTACTTTAATTCTATTAATTATTAATTATTTTAAATTAAATAAAGATTAATAAAATGCAAAAAAAAAGTTTATTATGAACACGTTAAATCATGTATGCTTGGACAACTCAATAGTTTCTTTGAAAATGTAGAGTCATTGATATCAATTGGAACCAAGCAGGTGAGTTGGGAGAAACAAAAAAATTTAACCCTTAGTCTTCTTCACTTCCTCTTCACATTAAAAATTATCTCTCTTCATTCTTCTTAATTCCTTCCATAATCTCCTCTTCTACAAAATCAAAACACCACATAAACCCTAATCAACCACCACCAAAAAATATTTACAGTGATGTTATGAGTGTAGCATTGGCTTTGTCACTTAAAATTAAATTTTTAAATTTTTGTATATATGTCACGTAATTAATTCATCCAAATCATATAAATTAGATTTTCATTTATTTCAATAATATATGTTAATAATAAAACTTTAAATCATAACATTCATTTTAATGACAATATTAAATCAAATAATTTTATCGATCCTAGATTGTTCTATACATTTATTGTATTTTATATTAAGAAAATAAAATCGATGATTTCAATGGTTAAGAACTCTTAATCATAATATTTACTTTAATGACATTTATAAATCAAATTAGTTTATTAATCATAGACTATTTTATATTTGTTATATTTTATCATCACAAACTTATTAATTATAAATTACCTCACAAAAGATTTTAATTTTTATTCTGTTTTAATATATTAATTATCATACAATCGAAAAAGCAAGTTGAGATCTTTGGCAAGTTTTCCAAGTGTCAATCTCTCATGCATTCTCTTTTTTTATTGTTGCTATAAAAGGAAAGTTTGTCTTACTTTAATTCTATTAATTATTAATTAATTTAAATTAAATAAAGATTAATAAAATTGAAAAAAAATGTTTGTTATGAACACGTTAAATCATGTATGCTTGGACAACTCAATAGTTTCTTTGAAAATGTAGAGTCATTATATCAATTGGAACCCAAACAGGTGAGTTGGGAGAAACAAAAAAATGTTAACCCCTCAGTCTTCTTCACTTCCTCTTCAAATTAAAAAATTATCTCTCTTCATTCTTCTTAATTCCTTCCATAATCTCCTCTTCTACAAAATCAAAAACACCACATAAACCTAATCAACCACCACCAAAAATATTTACATGTGGTGATGTTATGAGTGTAGCATTTGGCTTTGTCACTTAAAATTAAATTTTAAATTTTTGTATATATGTCACGTAATTAATTCATCAAATCATATAAATTAGATTTTCATTTATTTCAATAATATATATTAATAATAAAACTTTAAATCATAACATTCATTTTAATGACAATATTAAATCAAATAATTTTATCGATCCTAGATTACTTATTGTATTTTATAATAAGAAAATAAAATCGATGATTTCAATGGTTAAGAACTCTAAATCATAATACTTACTTTAATGACATTAATAAATCAAATTAGTTTACTAATCATAGACTATTTCTATATTTGTTATATTTTATAATAAAAACTTATTAATTATAAATTACCTCACAAAGATTTTAATTTTAATTATTTTTTATATATAATTATCATACAATCATGCAATAGAAAAAGCAAGATGAGATCTTTGGCATGTTTGAGTGTCAATCTCTCATGCATTCTCATTTTATATTGATGCTATAAAAGGAAAGTTTGTCTTACTTTAATTCTATTAATTATTAATTATTTTAAATTAAATAAATATTAATAAAATGCAAAAAAAAATGTTTATTATGAACACGTTAAATCATGTATGCTTGGACAACTCAATAGTTTCTTTGAAAAATGTAGAGTCATTGATATCAATTGGAACCAAGCGGTGAGTTGGGAGAAACAAAAAAATTTAAACCCTTAGTCTTCTTCACTTCCTCTTCACATTAAAAATTATCTCTCTTCATTCTTCTTAATTCCTTCCATAATCTCCTCTTCTACAAAATCAAAACACCACATAAACCCTAATCAACCACCACCAAAAATATTTTTGTAGCGGTGATGTTATGAGTGTAGCATTTGGCTTTGTCACTTAAAATTAAATTTTAAATTTTTGTATATATGTCACGTAATTAATTCATCCAAATCATATAAATTAGATTTTGATTTATTTCAATAATATATATTAATAATAAAACTTTAAATCGTAACATTCATTTTAATGACAATATTAAATCAAATTGTTTTATCGATCCTAGATTGTTCTATACATTTATTGTATTTTATATTAAGAAAATAAAATCGATGATTTCAATGGTTAAGAACTCTTAATCATAATATTTACTTTAATGACATTTATAAATCAAATTAGTTTATTAATCATAGACTATTTTTATATTTGTTATATTTTATCATCACAAACTTATTAATTATAAATTACCTCACAAAAGATTTTAATTTTTAATTACTGTTTTAATATATTAGTTATCATATAATCGAAAAAAGCAAGTTGAGATCTTTGGCAAGTTTTCCAAGTGTCAATCTCTCATGCATTCTCTTTTTATTGTTGCTATAAAAGAAAGTTTGTCTTACTTTAATTCTATTAATTATTAATTAATTTAAATTAAATAAAGATTAATAAAATTGCAAAAAAAATGTTTATTATAAACACGTTAAATCATGTATGCTTGGACAACTCAATAGTTTCTTTGAAAAATGTAGAGTCATTGATATCAATTGGAACCCAAACAGGTGAGTTGGGAGAAAAAAATAATGTTAACCCCTTAGTCTTCTTCACTTCCTCTTCACATTAAAAAATTATCTCTCTTCATTCTTCTTAATTCCTTCCATAATCTCCTCTTCTACAAAATCAAAAACACCACATAAACCCTAATCAACCACCACCAAAAATTATTTCTGTAGCAGTGATGTTATGAGTGTAGCATTTGGCTTTGTCACTTAAAATTAGAATTTTTAAATTTTTGTATATATGTCACGTAATTAATTCATCCAAATCATATAAATTAGATTTTGATTTATTTCAATAATATATGTTAATAATAAAACTTTAAATCATAACATTCATTTTAATGACAATATTAAATCAAATAATTTTATCGATCCTAGATTGTTCTATACATTTATTGTATTTTATATTAAGAAAATAAAATCGATGATTTCAATGGTTAAGAACTCTTAATCATAATATTTACTTTAATGACATTTATAAATCAAATTAGTTTATTAATCATAGACTATTTTTATATTTGTTATATTTTATCATCACAAACTTATTAATTATAAATTACCTCACAAAAGATTTTAATTTTTAATTTTTTTAATATATTAATTATCATACAATCGAAAAAGCAAGTTGAGATCTTTGGCAAGTTTTCCAAGTGTCAATCTCTCATGCATTCTCTTTTTTATTGTTGCTATAAAAGGAAAGTTTGTCTTACTTTAATTCTATTAATTATTAATTAATTTAAATTAAATAAAGATTAATAAAATTGTTTGTTATGAACACGTTAAATCATGTATGCTTGGACAACTCAATAGTTTCTTTGAAAATGTAGAGTCATTGATATCAATTGAACCCAAACAGTGAGTTGGGAGAAACAAAAAATGTTAATTTAGTCTTCTTCACTTCCTTTCACATTAAAAAATTATCTCTCTTCATTCTTCTTAATTCCTTCCATAATCTCCTCTTCTACAAAATCAAAAACACCACATAAACCCTAATCAACCACCACCAAAAAAATATTTCTATAGCAGTGATGTTATGAGTGTAGCATTTGGCTTTGTCACTTAAAATTAGAATTTTTAAATTTTTGTATTTATGTCACGTAATTAATTCATCCAAATCATATAAATTAGATTTTGATTTATTTCAATAATATATGTTAATAATAAAACTTTAAATCATAACATTCATTTTAATGACAATATTAAATCAAATAATTTTATCGATCCTAGATTACTTATTGTATTTTATAATAAGAAAATAAAATCGATGATTTCAATTGTTAAGAACTCTAAATCATAATACTTACTTTAATGACATTAATAAATCAAATTAGTTTACTAATCATAGACTATTTCTATATTTGTTATATTTTATAATAAAAAACTTATTAATTATAAATTACCTCACAAAAGATTTTAATTTTTAATTAATTTTTTAATATATTAATTATCATACAATCATGCAATAGAAAAACGCAAGATGAGATCTTTGGCATGTTTGCCAAGTGTCAATCTCTCATGCATTCTCATTTTATATTGATGCTATAAAAGGAAAGTTTGTCCTACTTTAATTCTATTAATTATTAATTATTTTAAATTAAATAAATATTAATAAAAATGCAAAAAAAATGTTTGTTATGAACACGTTAAATCATGTATGCTTGACAACTCAATAGTTTCTTTGAAAATGTAGAGTCATTGATATCAATTGAACCCAAACAGTGAGTTGGGAGAAAAAAAATGTTAACCCTTAGTCTTCTTCACTTCCTCTTCACATTAAAAAATTATCTCTCTTCATTCTTCTTAATTCCTTCCATAATCTCCTCTTCTACAAAATCAAAAACACCACATAAACCCTAATCAACCACCACCAAAAAATATTTCTGTAGTAGTGATGTTATGAGTGTAGCATTTGGCTTTGTCACTTAAAATTAGAATTTTTAAATTTTTGTATATATGTCACGTAATTAATTCATCCAAATCATATAAATTAGATTTTGATTTATTTCAATAATATATGTTAATAATAAAACTTTAAATCATAACATTCATTTTAATGACAATATTAAATCAAATAATTTTATCGATCCTAGATTGTTTACTTATTGTATTTTATATTAAGAAAATAAAATCGATGATTTCAATGGTTAAGAACTCTAAATCATAATACTTACTTTAATGACATTTATAAATCAAATTAGTTTATTAATCATAGACTATTTTTATATTTGTTATATTTTATAATACAAACTTATTAATTATAAATTACCTCACAAAAGATTTTAATTTTTAATTAGTTTTTAATATATTAATTATCATACAATCGAAAAAAGCAAGATGAGATCTTTGGCAAGTTTTCCAAGTGTCAATCTCTCATGCATTCTCTTTTTATTGATGCTATAAAAGGAAAGTTTGTCTTACTTTAATTCTATTAATTATTAATTATTTTAAATTAAATAAATATTAATAAAAATGCAAAAAAAATTTGTTATGAACACGTTAAATCATGTATGCTTGGACAACTCAATAGTTTCTTTGAAAATGTAGAGTCATTGATATCAATTGGAACCCAAACAGTGAGTTGGGAGAAACAAAAAAATGTTAACCCTTAGTCTTCTTCACTTCCTCTTCACATTAAAAATTATCTCTTCATTCTTCTTAATTCCTTCCATAATCTCCTCTTCTACAAAATCAAAACACCACATAAACCCTAATCAACCACCACCAAAAAATATTTTCGTTGATGTTATGAGGGTAGCATTTGGCTTTGTCACTTAAAATTAGAATTTTTAAATTTTTGTATATATGTCACGTAATTAATTCATCCAAATCATATAAATTAGATTTTGATTTATTTCAATAATATATGTTAATAATAAAACTTTAAATCATAACATTCATTTTAATGACAATATTAAATCAAATAATTTTATCGATCCTAGATTGTTCTATACATTTATTGTATTTTATATTAAGAAAATAAAATCGATGATTTCAATGGTTAAGAAATCTTAATCATAATATTGACATTAGTTTATTAATCATAGACTATTTTTATATTTGTTATATTTTATCATCACAAACTTATTAATTATAAATTACCTCACAAAAGATTTTAATTTTTAATTACTGTTTTAATATATTAATTATCATGCAATCGAAAAAAGCAAGTTGAGATCTTTGGCAAGTTTTCCAAGTGTCAATCTCTCATGCATTCTCTTTTTTTATTGTTGCTATAAAAGGAAAGTTTGTCTTACTTTAATTCTATTAATTATTTATTAATTTAAATTAAATAAAGATTAATAAAAATGCAAAAAAATGTTTGTTATGAACACGTTAAATCATGTATGCTTGGACAACTCAATAGTTTCTTTGAAAATGTAGAGTCATTGATATCAATTGGAACCAAACAGTGAGTTGGGAGAAACAAAAAATGTTAACCCTTAGTCTTCTTCACTTCCTCTTCACATTAAAAATTATCTCTCTTCATTCTTCTTAATTCCTTCCATAATCTCCTCTTCTACAAAATCAAAACACCACATAAACCCTAATCAACCACCACCAAAAATATTTTAGGTGATGTTATGAGTGTAGCATTTGGCTTTGTCACTTAAAATTAGAATTTTTAAATTTTTGTATATATGTCACGTAATTAATTCATCCAAATCATATAAATTAGATTTTGATTTATTTCAATAATATATGTTAATAATAAAACTTTAAATCATAACATTCATTTTAATGACAATATTAAATCAAATAATTTTATCGATCCTAGATTGTTCTATACATTTATTGTATTTTATATTAAGAAAATAAAATCGATGATTTCAATGGTTAAGAACTCTTAATCATAATATTTACTTTAATGACATTTATAAATCAAATTAGTTTATTAATCATAGACTATTTTTATATTTGTTATATTTTATAATCACAAACTTATTAATTATAAATTACCTCACAAAAGATTTTAATTTTTAATTAGTTTTTAATATATTAATTATCATACAATGAAAAAGCAAGTTGAGATCTTTGGCAAGTTTTCCAAGTGTCAATCTCTCATGCATTCTCTTTTTATTGTTGCTATAAAGGAAAGTTTGTCTTACTTTAATTCTATTAATTATTAATTATTTTAAATTAAATAAATATTAATAAAATGCAAAAAAATGTTTGTTATGAACACGTTAAATCATGTATGCTTGGACAACTCAATAGTTTCTTTGAAAATGTAGAGTCATTGATATCAATTGGAACCCAAACAGTGAGTTGGGAGAAACAAAAAATGTTAACCCCTTAGTCTTCTTCACTTCTTCACATTAAAAATTATCTCTTCATTCTTCTTAATTCCTTCCATAATCTCCTCTTCTACAAAATCAAAACACCACATAAACCCTAATCAACCACCACCAAAAATATTTAAGTGATGTTATGAGTGTAGCATTTGGCTTTGTCACTTAAAATTAGAATTTTTAAATTTTTGTATATATGTCACGTAATTAATTCATCCAAATCATATAAATTAGATTTTGATTTATTTCAATAATATATGTTAATAATAAAACTTTAAATCATAACATTCATTTTAATGACAATATTAAATCAAATAATTTTATCGATCCTAGTTCTATACATTTATTGTATTTTATATTAAGAAAATAAAATCGATGATTTCAATGTTAAGAACTTAAATCATAATATACTTTAATGACATTAATAAATCAAATTAGTTTATTAATCATAGACTATTTTATATTTGTTATATTTTATAATCAAAAACTTATTAATTATAAATTACCTCACAAAAGATTTTAATTTTTAATTAGTTTTTAATATATTAATTATCATACAATCGAAAAAGCAAGATGAGATCTTTGGCAAGTTTTCCAAGTGTCAATCTCTCATGCATTCTCTTTTTTTATTGTTGCTATAAAACGAAAGTTTGTCGTACTTTAATTCTATTAATTATTAATTATTTTAAATTAAATAAATATTAATAAAAATGCAAAAAAATGTTTGTTATGAACACGTTAAATCATGTATGCTTGGACAACTCAATAGTTTCTTTGAAAAATGTAGAGTCATTGATATCAATTGGAACCCAAACAGGTGAGTTGGGAGAAAAAAAAAATGTTAACCCCTTAGTCTTCTTCACTTCCTCTTCACATTAAAAAATTATCTCTCTTCATTCTTCTTAATTCCTTCCATAATCTCCTCTTCTACAAAATCAAAAACACCACATAAACCCTAATCAACCACCACCAAAAAATATTTTTGTAGTGTTGATGTTATGAGTGTAGCATTTGGCTTTGTCACTTAAAATTAGAATTTTTAAATTTTTGTATATATGTCACGTAATTAATTCATCCAAATCATATAAATTAGATTTTGATTTATTTCAATAATATATGTTAATAATAAAACTTTAAATCATAACATTCATTTTAATGACAATATTAAATCAAATAATTTTATCGATCCTAGATTGTTCTATACATTTATTGTATTTTATATTAAGAAAATAAAATCGATGATTTCAACGGTTAAGAACTCTTAATCATAATATTTACTTTAATGATATTTATAAATCAAATTAGTTTATTAATCATAGATTATTTTTATATTTGTTATATTTTATCATCACAAACTTATTAATTATAAATTACCTCACAAAAGATTTTAATTTTTAATTAGTTTTTAATATATTAATTATCATACAATCGAAAAAGCAAGTTGAGATCTTTGGCAAGTTTTCCAAGTGTCAATCTCTCATGCATTCTCTTTTTATTGTTGCTATAAAAGGAAAGTTTGTCTTACTTTAATTCTATTAATTATTAATTATTTTAAATTAAATAAATATTAATAAAATGCAAAAAAATGTTTGTTATGAACACGTTAAATCATGTATGCTTGGACAACTCAATAGTTTCTTTGAAAATGTAGAGTCATTGATATCAATTGGAACCCAAAAGTGAGTTGGGAAAAAAAAATGTTAACCCTTAGTCTTCTTCACTTCCTCTTCACATTAAAAATTATCTCTCTTCATTCTTCTTAATTCCTTCCATAATCTCCTCTTCTACAAAATCAAAACACCACATAAACCCTAATCAACCACCACCAAAAATATTTACATAGCTGATGTTATGAGTGTAGCATTTGGCTTTGTCACTTAAAATTAGAATTTTTAAATTTTGTATATATGTCACGTAATTAATTCATCCAAATCATATAAATTAGATTTTGATTTATTTCAATAATATATGTTAATAATAAAACTTTAAATCATAACATTCATTTTAATGACAATATTAAATCAAATAATTTTATCGATCCTAGATTGTTCTATACATTGTATTTTATATTAAGAAAATAAAATCGATGATTTCAATGGTTAAGAACTCTTAATCATAATATAATAAATCAAATTAGTTTATTAATCATAGACTATTTTTATATTTGTTATATTTTATCATCACAAACTTATTAATTATAAATTACCTCACAAAAGATTTTAATTTTTAATTAGTTTTTAATATATTAATTATCATACAATCGAAAAAGCAAGTTGAGATCTTTGGCAAGTTTTCCAAGTGTCAATCTCTCATGCATTCTCTTTTTATTGTTGCTATAAAAGGAAAGTTTGTCTTACTTTAATTCTATTAATTATTAATTAATTTAAATTAAATAAAGATTAATAAAATGCAAAAAAATGTTTGTTATGAACACGTTAAATCATGTATGCTTGGACAACTCAATAGTTTCTTTGAAAATGTAGAGTCATTGATATCAATTGGAACCCAAGGTGAGTTGGGAGAAACAAAAAATGTTAACCCTTAGTCTTCTTCACTTCCTCTTCACATTAAAAATTATCTCTCTTCATTCTTCTTAATTCCTTCCATAATCTCCTCTTCTACAAAATCAAAACACCACATAAACCCTAATCAACCACCACCAAAAATATTTATAGCTGATGTTATGAGTGTAGCATTTGGCTTTGTCACTTAAAATTAAATTTTTAAATTTTTGTATATATGTCACGTAATTAATTCATCCAAATCATATAAATTAGATTTTGATTTATTTCAATAATATATGTTAATAATAAAACTTTAAATCGTAACATTCATTTTAATGACAATATTAAATCAAATAATTTTATCGATCCTAGATTGTTCTATACATTTATTGTATTTTATATTAAGAAAATAAAATCGATGATTTCAATGGTTAAGAACTCTTAATCATAATATTTACTTTAATGACATTTATAAATCAAATTAGTTTATTAATCATAGACTATTTTTATATTTGTTATATTTTATCATCACAAACTTATTAATTATAAATTACCTCACAAAAGATTTTAATTTTTAATTAGTTTTTAATATATTAATTATCATACAATCGAAAAAGCAAGTTGAGATCTTTGGCAAGTTTTCCAAGTGTCAATCTCTCATGCATTCTCTTTTTTATTGTTGCTATAAAAGGAAAGTTTGTCTTACTTTAATTCTATTAATTATTAATTATTTTAAATTAAATAAAGATTAATAAAAATGCAAAAAAATGTTTGTTATGAACACGTTAAATCATGTATGCTTGGACAACTCAATAGTTTCTTTGAAAATGTAGAGTCATTGATATCAATTGGAACCCAAACAGTGAGTTGGGAGAAAAAAAAATGTTAACCCTTAGTCTTCTTCACTTCCTCTTCACATTAAAAATTATCTCTTCATTCTTCTTAATTCCTTCCATAATCTCCTCTTCTACAAAATCAAAAACACCACATAAACCCTAATCAACCACCACCAAAAAATATTTATGCGGTGATGTTATGAGTGTAGCATTTGGCTTTGTCACTTAAAATTAGAATTTTAAATTTTTGTATATATGTCACGTAATTAATTCATCCAAATCATATAAATTAGATTTTGATTTATTTCAATAATATATGTTAATAATAAAACTTTAAATCGTAACATTCATTTTAATGACAATATTAAATCAAATAATTTTATCGATCCTAGATTGTTCTATACATTTATTGTATTTTATATTAAGAAAATAAAATCGATGATTTCAATGGTTAAGAACTCTTAATCATAATACTTTAATGATCAAATTAGTTTATTAATCATAGACTATTTTATATTTGTTATATTTTATCATCACAAACTTATTAATTATAAATTACCTCACAAAAGATTTTAATTTTAATTCTTTTTAATATATTAATTATCATACAATCGAAAAAGCAAGTTGAGATCTTTGGCAAGTTTTCCAAGTGTCAATCTCTCATGCATTCTCTTTTTATTGTTGCTATAAAAGGAAAGTTTGTCTTACTTTAATTCTATTAATTATTAATTAATTTAAATTAAATAAAGATTAATAAAATGCAAAAAAATGTTTGTTATGAACACGTTAAATCATGTATGCTTGGACAACTCAATAGTTTCTTTGAAAATGTAGAGTCATTGATATCAATTGGAACCAAACAGTGAGTTGGGAGAAACAAAAAAATGTTAACCCTTAGTCTTCTTCACTTCCTCTTCACATTAAAAATTATCTCTCTTCATTCTTCTTAATTCCTTCCATAATCTCCTCTTCTACAAAATCAAAACACCACATAAACCCTAATCAACCACCACCAAAAAATATTTACAGTGATGTTATGAGTGTAGCATTTGGCTTTGTCACTTAAAATTAGAATTTTTAAATTTTGTATATATGTCACGTAATTAATTCATCCAAATCATATAAATTAGATTTTGATTTATTTCAATAATATATGTTAATAATAAAACTTTAAATCGTAATATTCATTTTAATGACAATATTAAATCAAATAATTTTATCGATCCTAGATTGTTCTATACATTTATTGTATTTTATATTAAGAAAATAAAATCGATGATTTCAATGGTTAAGAACTCTTAATCATAATATTTACTTTAATGACATTTATAAATCAAATTAGTTTATTAATCATAGACTATTTTATATTTGTTATATTTTATCATCACAAACTTATTAATTATAAATTACCTCACAAAAGATTTTAATTTTTAATTAGTTTTAATATATTAATTATCATACAATCGAAAAAGCAAGTTGAGATCTTTGGCAAGTTTTCCAAGTGTCAATCTCTCATGCATTCTCTTTTTTATTGTTGCTATAAAAGGAAAGTTTGTCTTACTTTAATTCTATTAATTATTAATTAATTTAAATTAAATAAAGATTAATAAAATGCAAAAAAATGTTTGTTATGAACACGTTAAATCATGTATGCTTGGACAACTCAATAGTTTCTTTGAAATATGTAGAGTCATTGATATCAATTGGAACCCAAACAGGTGAGTTGGGAGAAAAAAAATGTTAACCCCTTAGTCTTCTTCACTTCCTCTTCACATTAAAAAATTATCTCTCTTCATTCTTCTTAATTCCTTCCATAATCTCCTCTTCTACAAAATCAAAAACACCACATAAACCCTAATCAACCACCACCAAAAATATTTACATTGATGTTATGAGTGTAGCATTTGGCTTTGTCACTTAAAATTAGAATTTTTAAATTTTTGTATGTATGTCACGTAATTAATTCATCCAAATCATATAAATTAGATTTTGATTTATTTCAATAATATATGTTAATAATAAAACTTTAAATCGTAACATTCATTTTAATGACAATATTAAATCAAATAATTTTATCGATCCTAGATTGTTCTATACATTTATTGTATTTTATATTAAGAAAATAAAATCGATGATTTCAATGGTTAAGAACTCTTAATCATAATATAATGATCAAATTAGTTTATTAATCATAGACTATTTTATATTTGTTATATTTTATCATCACAAACTTATTAATTATAAATTACCTCACAAAAGATTTTAATTTTTAATTCTGTTTTAATATATTAATTATCATACAATCGAAAAAGCAAGTTGAGATCTTTGGCAAGTTTTCCAAGTGTCAATCTCTCATGCATTCTCTTTTTATTGTTGCTATAAAAGGAAAGTTTGTCTTACTTTAATTCTATTAATTATTAATTAATTTAAATTAAATAAAGATTAATAAAATTGCAAAAAAATGTTTGTTATGAACACGTTAAATCATGTATGCTTGGACAACTCAATAGTTTCTTTGAAAATGTAGAGTCATTGATATCAATTGAACCCAAACAGTGAGTTGGGAGAAACAAAAAATGTTAACCCCTCAGTCTTCTTCACTTCCTCTTCACATTAAAAAATTATCTCTCTTCATTCTTCTTAATTCCTTCCATAATCTCCTCTTCTACAAAATCAAAAGCACCACATAAACCCTAATCAACCACCATCAAAAAATATTTAGTTGATGTTATGAGTGTAGCATTTGGCTTTGTCACTTAAAATTAGAATTTTTAAATTTTGTATATATGTCACGTAATTAATTCATCCAAATCATATAAATTAGATTTTGATTTATTTCAATAATATATGTTAATAATAAAACTTTAAATCATAACATTCATTTTAATGACAATATTAAATCAAATAATTTTATCGATCCTAGATTACTTATTGTATTTTATAATAAGAAAATAAAATCGATGATTTCAATGGTTAAGAACTCTAAATCATAATACTTACTTTAATGACATTAATAAATCAAATTAGTTTACTAATCATAGACTATTTCTATATTTGTTATATTTTATAATAAAAAACTTATTAATTATAAATTACCTCACAAAAGATTTTAATTTTTAATTAAGTTTTTAATATATTAATTATCATACAATCATGCAATAGAAAAAAACAAGATGAGATCTTTGGCATGTTTGCCGAGTGTCAATCTCTCATGCATTCTCATTTTATATTGATGCTATAAAAGGAAAGTTTGTCGTACTTTAATTCTATTAATTATTAATTATTTTAAATTAAATAAATATTAATAAAAATGCAAAAAAGAAATGTTTGTTATGAACACGTTAAATCATGTATGCTTGGACAACTCAATAGTTTCTTTGAAAAATGTAGAGTCATTGATATCAATTGGAACCCAAACAGGTGAGTTGGGAGAAGCAACAAAAATATGTACGTCAAAGTTTTAATCCTAAACCCTCTATGATACATCACAATAATTTTCCAGATATTTTGTATCAAATTCTAATATATATATATATATATATATATATATATATATATATATATATATATATATATATATATATATATATATATATAAATTTAAATTTATATAATAATTCTTAATCATCTAATTTTGAGTTTTGATTTTGTTTCAATGTTTTAGGTCTATAATGAACGGAGAAAACTAAAGGGATTATGTGAAACCTTGATGGAAGATATAAGGACCCTCTTAACGATGTTGCTGGAGGTTAAAGACTTTTCTTTGGTATAGAATAAGATACAAATACTTAACTAATTTAACTAATTTAGATGCTACCTTTCATTTATTTTAAAATTTTTTATAGGTTAGCGACCATAATTGGATAGTATTTATGAATCATTGAAGCTAGATCCAATGGTGGTGGTTGGTGACCAAACATTTTAGATGAAAAGATTCAAAAGCATTATGTGCAACTTGAGTCCCATGCCAATGGGAGTGCCTAGAAAGTAACACAATATAATGAAAATAAGAAAAATAAAGATGTGTAAAATTTAGTAAATTGCATTTTAAATGTGAATGGAATAAGATATAAGAAGAGAATAATTTGTCTTGTTAATAAAACGATTTGGTGTATCATTAATAATCAAGGATTGTGTGAATGAAAATGAGATAAAAAAAAATTTAGATTCTTGATTTTTAAACCATAAAATATTTCATAGCTTAAACCTTAAAATATTTATTTACAAAATCAAACATGTTTAAATATTTGTATACCTAAATATTTTAATTCGTATGACTGTAGCATTTGGCTTTGTCACTTAAAATTAGAATTTTTAAATTTTTGTTGTTCTTAAACGTAATTAATTCATCCAAATGATATAAATTAGATTTTCATTTATTTCAATAATATATGTTAATAATAAAACTTTAAATCGTAACATTCATTTTAATGACAATATTAAATCAAATTGTTTTATCGATCCTAGATTGTTCTATACATTTATTGTATTTTATATTAAGAAAATAAAATCGATGATTTCAATGGTTAAGAACTGTTAATCATAATATTTACTTTAATGACATTAATAAATCAAATTAGTTTATTAATCATAGACTATTTCTATATTTGTTATATTTTATAATCAAAAATTATTAATTATAAATTACCTCACAAAAGATTTTAATTTTTAATTCTTTTTAATATATTAATTATCATACAATAGAAAGCAAGTTGAGATCTTTGGCAAGTTTTCCAAGTGTCAATCTCTCATGCATTCTTTTTTTATTGTTGCTATAAAAGGAAAGTTTGTCTTACTTTAATTCTATTAATTATTAATTAATTTAAATTAAATAAATATTAATAAAAATGCAAAAAAATGTTTGTTATGAACACGTTAAATCATGTATGCCTGGAAAACTCAATAGTTTCTTTTAAAAATATAGTCATATATATCAATTGGAACCCAAACAGGTGAGTTGGGAGAAACAAAAAAAAATGTAAACCCCTTAGTATTCTTCACTTCCTCTTCACATTAAAAAATTATCTCTCTTCATTCTTCTTAATTCCTTCCATAATCTCCTCTTCTACAAAATCAAAAACACCACATAAACCCTAATCAACCACCACCAAAAATTATTTCTGTAGCAGTGATGTTATGAGTGTAGCATTTGGCTTTGTCACTTAAAATTAGAATTTTTAAATTTTTGTATATATGTCACGTAATTAATTCATCCAAATCATATAAATTAGATTTTGATTTATTTCAATAATATATGTTAATAATAAAACTTTAAATCATAACATTCATTTTAATGACAATATTAAATCAAATAATTGTATCGATCCTAGATTACTTATTGTATTTTATAATAAGAAAATAAAATCGATGATTTCAATGGTTAAGAACTCTAAATCATAATACTTACTTTAATGACATTAATAAATCAAATTAGTTTACTAATCATAGACTATTTCTATATTTGTTATATTTTATAATAAAAAACTTATTAATTATAAATTACCTCACAAAAGATTTTAATTTTTAATCATTTTTTTAATATATTAATTATCATACAATCATACAATAGAAAAAAGCAAGATGAGTTCTTTGGCAAGTTTGCCAAGTGTCAATCTCTCATGCATTCTCATTTTATATTGTTGCTATAAAAGGAAAGTTTGTCTTACTTTAATTCTATTAATTATTAATTATTTTAAATTAAATAAATATTAATAAAAATGCAAAAAAAAATGTTTGTTATGAACACGTTAAATCATGTATGCTTGGACAGGTCAATAGTTTCTTTGAAAAATGTAGAGTCATTGATATCAATTGGAACCTAAATAGGTGAGTTGGGAGAAGCAACAAAAATTTGAACCTCAAAGTTTATATCTTCTGGACAACTCCCCGTAAGCAATATGTCATCAACATAAAGCCACACTAGAATCATATTGCTTCCAGAATGTTTCACATACACGCCATACTCCATCTCACATTTCCGAAACCCTTGCTTCTTGAAAAATGAATCAATATTCTGATTCCAAGGTTTGGGTGCTTGCTTCAATCCATAAAGAGCTTTGTGTAGCTTGTACACCATTCCTTCCTGATTCTTGTTCACGGCCGGAGGTTGTGACACGTATACCTCCTCTTGTAATGGACCGTTTAGAAATGCTGAGTTCACATCCAAATGCATCAGCGGCCAACTTCTGTTTTCAGCTAAAGCAATCACCAATATGATTGTTTCATGCCTAGCTATAGGAGCAAACACCTCAAAATAATCTAGTCCAGTTTTCTAAAGAAAAACTCTGGCCACTATCCTTGCTTTGTGCTTTCCAACTGATCCATCTGGCTTAAGCTTTACCTTAAAAACCCATCTGACGTTGATGACTTTCTTCTCCCTTGGAAGCTCAGTTAACTTCCAAGTCTTGTTTCCTTCTGAAGCCTTAAGTTCTTTTACAATGGCCTTCATCCATATTTTCTTCTTGAGAACTTTTCCAACTGCCTTTTGTTCAGAATCTCCTTCTGACTCTAGAACCGTATCTCCTTCTAGACTTTCTTCAGAAGTTCTATTTCCACCAGAAGTTCCACCTTTGTTAACTTCTGGACCTTATCTAGAACCACCACCTTTAAAAGTTCGATCACCTTCAAAAGTTCTTTCTTCAGAAGTTCCACCTTCAAAATTATGACCACCGCCAGAGGCTGGACTACCTTTAGAAGCTCTCCTTCAGAAGGTCCACCTTTAGAGTCATTGTTATACCCCAAAGTTTTCCCTCTTACTTCTCAAGACAATCCACAACTCCATACTCAAGGATTTCACAAGGGTTGACCAGACAAACCCTCTTTTAAGCAATCTATCCAAACTAGGGTTTTTCTCCTCAAGTCAAGATGGATTTCCAGTGCTCTAAATGATCATCATACCCCATAATATGCTTCAAGGGATCACCATATCAAGTTTCAAGCCTTACAAGTCAAAATTGCTCATCCACTTGCTCAGATGGTTGAAAATCAACTATATTGGACAAAAAGTCAACTGTGGTCAACATGCAGTCAAACTTCTTATTTTTTGGTCAACACCAATATTTTGAAGTAATATTCATACTTTGATCAAGGGTTGATCATGATTCATCAAGAAAAGTCAAGATTTGATCAAAGATCAAAGTTTCCAAATTAGGGTTTTCTAGACAAAAGTCAATAGAACTTTGACCAGGCATAACTTTCACATGCTTTATTAGAAATTTTTCCACAAAAGCTCATTTAAAAGGGAATTCAAGTCTCTACAACTTCATGTCTCACAAGCTTGGGCTAGAAATGCTTCATTTGGAAGTTATGGATCAAAACATTATAGGTCCTTTTAAAAGTCAACAAAAAGTCATCTTTTTGCAAAGAAGTGTTCATGAACATGAAAACTTCAATGAAGATGAAACCAAAATTGATGTTTATAATACATCTTGATCTTTCTAAAAAGTCCAAGAACACCCAAAAATGTTAAAAATTGAGCAAGATACAAGTTGTGCAAATTGAGCATTTTTGAGCGGGTGCATAAAGGAAAATACTTGACAAATGCAAATATTTTTCAAATGGGCTTAGAATTTTATGATCCAAATCGATCTTAACATTATCCATAGTCTCTATGCTCCTTGCCACGCCTCTTTCCCAATTTATTAGATTTATTTTGGATTTAAAGAATTTAAATTCAATTTTAATTAAATAAAATGCAAAAGCAAGGTCTAAGACAAGTTGGGCTTGATTTCTACTTATCTTGAGGACCAAGGAAGCCCAAACAAGATGCCAAATTCGTGCAAGAATATTTAAGGAAAGATTGAGCCAAGTTTGGAAAGATTTCATACAAATTTCAAATCAAATGTTCTCCATTGAAAGAAGATATTTTCTCTTAAAGTCTTGACCTATTTTCACTCCTCTATATATACCCAACTAGTTCAGATGCTCAAGGGACGGATTACTAGCCTCAGAAAGCAACCCTAAAATTCTCAAAAATTCCAAGAAGTTGGCAAATTCGTATTCTATTTTCCAACCACTTTAGTCACTTTCAAGCACTATGTAACACGGTGGGAGAACTGACTTTGGATTGTTTTGCGTTTGATCGCAAATGTTGTAGATAGCAAGAGTCGGCACCGACTTTTATTTTATCCAATTAAGGGACGGTAAAAAGAATAGGAAAAGACCTTCGTTAGATTCTGAGTAAGGGAGGTGATTATGAAAAGGGAAGGTATTAGCACCATTTCCATCTGTAGTTATCTACGGGCTCTTAATTGCTTTAGCTCACTTTGAAACTTGCTTTCTGTGTGTGTGTTTGAAAATGTTTTGAAAAGGCATTTCGCTTTGACTTCGTAATGATTCACGCTGGAATGTATACGAAGTGTTCGGAAATGTTTCGTTTTGGAAAAGAACTTTGTAATGATTTACGTTGGAATGTATACAAGGCGTTTGAAAATGAACTTTTTTTAGAAAGTGTGGGGTGGGAAAAGTTTTTTTGATAGAGCAAGCAATTAAGAGTCTATTACCTACTCAGAACGGTCGTTTTCGTGTTATTTTACTTTCTTTTAGAATAGTGCTATCCATACTGTTAGTTGGTAGGTAACCCTATTTTTTGGATGTGAAGGGACATTTGAAGGGACATATAATGGTCATAAAAGGCAACTCGTAGGGGTATCCTAGCACGTAGGGACGATCATCACTTTTCGTAGGAAACATCGAGGGTCATCGAGGGACTATGATCTTTGATTCGAAGGGACTATGATGATATGTTTGTAGGCAACGGTGCTAGGATACCTCTACGTTCGAGGGACTTGACCATTTATTCGAAAGGCAACAAGAGAGAATACCCTAGAGGGTGCATGTGTGAAAAGAGTGTGTTGAGTTCAGATAATTTATCTTGTGATTAGAGTTAGCTATGTGGATTTTATCATGCCATACACGCCTAATTTACTAGCAGTTTATAGGTGCGGAAAGCAAATTGCGGAAAGTTAAGTGCGGAAAGTAAATCCTACGCTATTACATGGCTTTAGGGCAGTTACATAATATAGGAGTGCGGAAAGTAAAACCTAATTAAAACTATTACATCCCATGAGCAGTTACATAATATTTCTGTAGCAGTGATGTTATGAGTGTAGCATTTGGCTTTGTCACTTAAAATTAGAATTTTTAAATTTTTGTATATATGTCACGTAATTAATTCATCCAAATCATATAAATTAGATTTTGATTTATTTCAATAGTATATGTTAATAATAAAACTTTAAATCATAACATTCATTTTAATGACAATATTAAATCAAATAATTTTATCGATCCTAGATTACTTATTGTATTTTATAATAAGAAAATAAAATCGATGATTTCAATTGTTAAGAACTCTAAATCATAATACTTACTTTAATGACATTAATAAATCAAATTAGTTTACTAATCATAGACTATTTCTATATTTGTTATATTTTATAATAAAAAACTTATTAATTATAAATTACCTCACAAAAGATTTTAATTTTTAATTAATTTTTTAATATATTAATTATCATACAATCATGCAATAGAAAAACGCAAGATGAGATCTTTGGCATGTTTGCCAAGTGTCAATCTCTCATGCATTCTCATTTTATATTGATGCTATAAAAGGAAAGTTTGTCCTACTTTAATTCTATTAATTATTAATTATTTTAAATTAAATAAATATTAATAAAAATGCAAAAAAAATGTTTGTTATGAACACGTTAAATCATGTATGCTTGGACAACTCAATAGTTTCTTTGAAAAATGTAGAGTCATTGATATCAATTGAACCCAAACAGGTGAGTTGGGAGAAACAAAAAAAATGTTAACCCCTTAGTCTTCTTCACTTCCTCTTCACATTAAAAAATTATCTCTCTTCATTCTTCTTAATTCCTTCCATAATCTCCTCTTCTACAAAATCAAAAACACCACATAAACCCTAATCAACCACCACCAAAAATATTTACATGATGTTATGAGTGTAGCATTTGGCTTTGTCACTTAAAATTAGAATTTTAAATTTTTGTATATATGTCACGTAATTAATTCATCCAAATCATATACATTAGATTTTCATTTATTTCAATAATATATGTTAATAATAAAACTTTAAATCGTAATATTCATTTTAATGACAATATTAAATCAAATAATTTTATCGATCCTAGATTGTTCTATACATTTATTGTATTTTATATTAAGAAAATAAAATCGATGCAATGGTTAAGAACTCTTAATCATAATATTGACTTTAATGACATTTATAAATCAAATTAGTTTATTAATCATAGACTATTTTTATATTTGTTATATTTTATCATCACAAACTTATTAATTATAAATTACCTCACAAAAGATTTTAATTTTTAATTATGTTTTAATATATTAATTATCATACAATCGAAAAAGCAAGTTGAGATCTTTGGCAAGTTTTCCAAGTGTCAATCTCTCATGCATTCTCTTTTTATTGTTGCTATAAAAGGAAAGTTTGTCTTACTTTAATTCTATTAATTATTAATTAATTTAAATTAAATTAAGATTAATGAAAATGCAAAAAAATGTTTGTTATGAACACGTTAAATCATGTATGCTTGGACAACTCAATAGTTTCTTTGAAAATGTAGAGTCATTGATATCAATTGAACCCAAACAGTGAGTTGGGAGAAACAAAAAAAATGTTAACCCCTTAGTCTTCTTCACTTCCTCTTCACATTAAAAAATTATCTCTCTTCATTCTTCTTAATTCCTTCCATAATCTCCTCTTCTACAAAATCAAAAACACCACATAAACCCTAATCAACCACCACCTATTTAGTAGGAGTGATGTTATGAGTGTAGCATTTTGCTTTGTCACTTAAAATTAGAATTTTTAAATTTTTGTATATATGTCACGTAATTAATTCATCCAAATCATATACATTAGATTTTCATTTATTTCAATAATATATGTTAATAATAAAACTTTAAATCGTAATATTCATTTTAATGACAATATTAAATCAAATAATTTTATCGATCCTAGATTGTTCTATACATTTATTGTATTTTATATTAAGAAAATAAAATCGATGATTTCAATGGTTAAGAACTCTTAATCATAATATTTACTTTAATGACATTTATAAATCAAATTAGTTTATTAATCATAGACTATTTTTATATTTGTTATATTTTATCATCACAAACTTATTAATTATAAATTACCTCACAAAAGATTTTAATTTTTAATTACTTTTTAATATATTAATTATCATACAATCGAAAAAGCAAGTTGAGATCTTTGGCAAGTTTTCCAAGTGTCAATCTCTCATGCATTCTCTTTTTTATTGTTGCTATAAAAGGAAAGTTTGTCTTACTTTAATTCTATTAATTATTAATTAATTTAAATTAAATTAAGATTAATAAAATGCAAAAAAATGTTTGTTATGAACACGTTAAATCATGTATGCTTGGACAACTCAATAGTTTCTTTGAAAATGTAGAGTCATTGATATCAATTGAACCCAAACAGTGAGTTGGGAGAAACAAAAAATGTTAACCCTTAGTCTTCTTCACTTCCTCTTCACATTAAAAATTATCTCTTCATTCTTCTTAATTCCTTCCATAATCTCCTCTTCTACAAAATCAAAACACCACATAAACCCTAATCAACCACCACCAAAAATATTTGTAGAGTGATGTTATGAGTGTAGCATTTGGCTTTGTCACTTAAAATTAGAATTTTTAAATTTTTGTATATATGTCACGTAATTAATTCATCCAAATCATATAAATTAGATTTTCATTTATTTCAATAATATATGTTAATAATAAAACTTTAAATCATAATATTCATTTTAATGACAATATTAAATCAAATAATTTTATCGATCCTAGATTACTTATTGTATTTTATATTAAGAAAATAAAATCGATGATTTCAATGGTTAAGAACTCTAAATCATAATATTTACTTTAATGACATTTATAAATCAAATTAGTTTATTAATCATAGACTATTTTATATTTGTTATATTTTATCATCAAAAACTTATTAATTATAAATTACCTCACAAAAGATTTTAATTTTTAATTATTTTTAATATATTAATTATCATACAATCATGCAATAAAAAGCAAGATGAGATCTTTGGCAAGTTTTCCAAGTGTCAATCTCTCATGCATTCTCATTTTATTGATGCTATAAAAGGAAAGTTTGTCTTACTTTAATTCTATTAATTATTAATTATTTTAAATTAAATAAATATTAATAAAATGCAAAAAAAATGTTTGTTATGAACACGTTAAATCATGTATGCTTGGACAACTCAATAGTTTCTTTGAAAATGTAGAGTCATTGATATCAATTGAACCCAAACAGTGAGTTGGGAGAAACAAAAAAATGTTAACCCTTAGTCTTCTTCACTTCCTCTTCACATTAAAAATTATCTCTTCATTCTTCTTAATTCCTTCCATAATCTCTCTTCTACAAAATCAAAAACACCACATAAACCCTAATCAACCACCACCAAAAAATATTTCTGTAGCAGTGATGTTATGAGTGTAGCATTTGGCTTTGTCACTTAAAATTAGAATTTTTAAATTTTTGTATATATGTCACGTAATTAATTCATCCAAATCATATAAATTAGATTTTGATTTATTTCAATAATATATGTTAATAATAAAACTTTAAATCATAACATTCATTTTAATGACAATATTAAATCAAATAATTTTATCGATCCTAGATTACTTATTGTATTTTATAATAAGAAAATAAAATCGATGATTTCAATGGTTAAGAACTCTAAATCATAATACTTACTTTAATGACATTAATAAATCAAATTAGTTTACTAATCATAGACTATTTCTATATTTGTTATATTTTATAATAAAAACTTATTAATTATAAATTACCTCACAAAAGATTTTAATTTTTAATTAGTTTTTAATATATTAATTATCATACAATCATGCAATAGAAAAAGCAAGATGAGATCTTTGGCAATTTTCCAAGTGTCAATCTCTCATGCATTCTCATTTTATATTGATGCTATAAAAGGAAAGTTTGTCTTACTTTAATTCTATTAATTATTAATTATTTTAAATTAAATAAATATTAATAAAATGCAAAAAAAATGTTTGTTATGAACACGTTAAATCATGTATGCTTGGACAACTCAATAGTTTCTTTGAAAATGTAGAGTCATTGATATCAATTGAACCCAAACAGTGAGTTGGGAGAAACAAAAAATGTTAACCCCTTAGTCTTCTTCACTTCCTTTCACATTAAAAATTATCTCTTCATACTTCTTAATTCCTTCCATAATCTTCTCTTTTACAAAATCAAAACACCACATAAACCCTAATCAACCACCACCAAAAATATTTCATGATGTTATGAGTGTAGCATTTGCTTTGTCACTTAAAATTAGAATTTTTAAATTTTGTATATATGTCACGTAATTAATTCATCCAAATCATATACATTAGATTTTCATTTATTTCAATAATATATGTTAATAATAAAACTTTAAATCGTAACATTCATTTTAATGACAATATTAAATCAAATAATTTTATCGATCCTAGATTGTTCTATACATTTATTGTATTTTATATTAAGAAAATAAAATCGATGATTTCAATGGTTAAGAACTCTTAATCATAATATTTACTTTAATGACATTTATAAATCAAATTAGTTTATTAATCATAGATTATTTTTATATTTGTTATATTTTATCATCACAAACTTATTAATTATAAATTACCTCACAAAAGATTTTAATTTTTAATTACTTTTTAATATATTAATTATCATACAATCGAAAAAGCAAGTTGAGATCTTTGGCAAGTTTTCCAAGTGTCAATCTCTCATGCATTCTCTTTTTTTATTGTTGCTATAAAAGGAATGTTTGTCTTACTTTAATTCTATTAATTATTAATTAATTTAAATTAAATTAAGATTAATGAAAATGCAAAAAAAATGTTTGTTATGAACACGTTAAATCATGTATGCTTGGACAACTCAATAGTTTCTTTGAAAATGTAGAGTCATTGATATCAATTGAACCCAAACAGTGAGTTGGGAGAAACAAAAAAATGTTAACCCTTAGTCTTCTTCACTTCCTCTTCACATTAAAAATTATCTCTTCATTCTTCTTAATTCCTTCCATAATCTCTCTACTTTGTCACTTAAAATTAAGATTTTTAAATTTTTGTATATATGTCACGTAATTAATTCATCCAAATCATATAAATTAGATTTTCATTTATTTCAATAATATATGTTAATAATAAAACTTTAAATCGTAATATTCATTTTAATGACAATATTAAATCAAATAATTTTATCGATCCTAGATTGTTCTATACATTTATTGTATTTTATATTAAGAAAATAAAATCGATGATTTCAATGGTTAAGAACTCTTAATCATAATATTTACTTTAATGACATTTATAAATCAAATTAGTTTATTAATCATAGACTATTTTTATATTTGTTATATTTTATCATCACAAACTTATTAATTATAAATTACCTCACAAAAGATTTTAATTTTTAATTACTTTTTAATATATTAATTATCATACAATCGAAAAAGCAAGTTGAGATCTTTGGCAAGTTTTCCAAGTGTCAATCTCTCATGCATTCTCTTTTTATTGTTGCTATAAAAGGAAAGTTTGTCTTACTTTAATTCTATTAATTATTAATTAATTTAAATTAAATTAAGATTAATGAAAATGCAAAAAAATGTTTGTTATGAACACGTTAAATCATGTATGCTTGGACAACTCAATAGTTTCTTTGAAAATGTAGAGTCATTGATATCAATTGAACCAAACAGTGAGTTGGGAGAAACAAAAAATGTTAACCCCTTAGTCTTCTTCACTTCCTCTTCACATTAAAAATTATCTCTTCATTCTTCTTAATTCCTTCCATAATCTCCTCTTCTACAAAATCAAAAACACCACATAAACCCTAATCAACCACCACCAAAAAATATTTGTAGCGTGATGTTATGAGTGTAGCATTTGGCTTTGTCACTTAAAATTAGAATTTTTAAATTTTTGTATATATGTCACGTAATTAATTCATCCAAATCATATAAATTAGATTTTCATTTATTTCAATAATATATGTTAATAATAAAACTTTAAATCATAATATTCATTTTAATGACAATATTAAATCAAATAATTTTATCGATCCTAGATTACTTATTGTATTTTATAAGAAAATAAAATCGATGATTTCAATGGTTAAGAACTCTAAATCATAATATTTACTTTAATGACATTTATAAATCAAATTAGTTTATTAATCATAGACTATTTCTATATTTGTTATATTTTATATCAAAAACTTATTAATTATAAATTACCTCACAAAAGATTTTAATTTTTAATTAGTTTTAATATATTAATTATCATACAATAGAAAAAGCAAGATGAGATCTTTGGCAAGTTTTCCAAGTGTCAATCTCTCATGCATTCTCATTTTATATTGATGCTATAAAAGGAAAGTTTGTCTTACTTTAATTCTATTAATTATTAATTATTTAAATTAAATAAATATTAATAAAATGCAAAAAAATGTTTGTTATGAACACGTTAAATCATGTATGCTTGGACAACTCAATAGTTTCTTTGAAAATGTAGAGTCATTGATATCAATTGAACCCAAACAGTGAGTTGGGAGAAACAAAAAAATGTTAACCCCTTAGTCTTCTTCACTTCCTTTCACATTAAAAATTATCTCTCTTCATTCTTCTTAATTCCTTCCATAATCTTCTCTTTTACAAAATCAAAACACCACATAAACCCTAATCAACCACCACCAAAAATATTTTGTAGCGTGATGTTATGAGTGTAGCATTTGGCTTTGTCACTTAAAATTAGAATTTTTAAATTTTTGTATATATGTCACGTAATTAATTCATCCAAATCATATAAATTAGATTTTGATTTATTTCAATAATATATGTTAATAATAAAACTTTAAATCATAACATTCATTTTAATGACAATATTAAATCAAATAATTTTATCGATCCTAGATTACTTATTGTATTTTATAATAAGAAAATAAAATCGATGATTTCAATGGTTAAGAACTCTAAATCATAATACTTACTTTAATGACATTAATAAATCAAATTAGTTTACTAATCATAGACTATTTCTATATTTGTTATATTTTATAATAAAAAACTTATTAATTATAAATTACCTCACAAAAGATTTTAATTTTTAATTAGTTTTTAATATATTAATTATCATACAATCATGCAATAGAAAAGCAAGATGAGATCTTTGGCATGTTTGCCAAGTGTCAATCTCTCATGCATTCTCATTTTATATTGATGCTATAAAAGGAAAGTTTGTCTACTTTAATTCTATTAATTATTAATTATTTTAAATTAAATAAATATTAATAAAATTCAAAAAAATGTTTGTTATGAACACGTTAAATCATGTATGCTTGGACAACTCAATAGTTTCTTTGAAAATGTAGAGTCATTGATATCAATTGAACCCAAACAGTGAGTTGGGAGAAACAAAAAAATGTTAACCCTTAGTCTTCTTCACTTCCTTTCACATTAAAAATTATCTCTTCATTCTTCTTAATTCCTTCCATAATCTTCTCTTTACAAAATCAAAACACCTCATAAACCCTAATCAACCACCACCAAAAATATTTTGGTGATGTTATGAGTGTAGCATTTTGCTTTGTCACTTAAAATTAGAATTTTAAATTTTTGTATATATGTCACGTAATTAATTCATCCAAATCATATAAATTAGATTTTCATTTATTTCAATAATATATGTTAATAATAAAACTTTAAATCGTAACATTCATTTTAATGACAATATTAAATCAAATAATTTTATCGATCCTAGATTGTTCTATACATTTATTGTATTTTATATTAAGAAAATAAAATCGATGATTTCAATGGTTAAGAACTCTTAATCATAATATTTACTTTAATGACATTTATAAATCAAATTAGTTTATTAATCATAGACTATTTTATATTTGTTATATTTTATCATCACAAACTTATTAATTATAAATTACCTCACAAAAGATTTTAATTTTTAATTATTTTTAATATATTAATTATCATACAATCGAAAAAGCAAGTTGAGATCTTTGGCAAGTTTTCCAAGTGTCAATCTCTCATGCATTCTCTTTTTATTGTTGCTATAAAAGGAAAGTTTGTCTTACTTTAATTCTATTAATTATTAATTAATTTAAATTAAATAAAGATTAATAAAATGCAAAAAAATGTTTGTTATGAACACGTTAAATCATGTATGCTTGGACAACTCAATAGTTTCTTTGAAAATGTAGAGTCATTGATATCAATTGAACCAAACAGTGAGTTGGGAGAAACAAAAAATGTTAACCCTTAGTCTTCTTCACTTCCTCTTCACATTAAAAATTATCTCTCTTCTTCTTAATTCCTTCCATAATCTCTCTTCTACAAAATCAAAACACCACATAAACCCTAATCAACCACCACCAAAAATATTTCAAGTGATGTTATGAGTGTAGCATTTGGCTTTGTCACTTAAAATTAGAATTTTTAAATTTTTGTATATATGTCACGTAATTAATTCATCCAAATCATATAAATTAGATTTTGATTTATTTCAATAATATATGTTAATAATAAAACTTTAAATCATAACATTCATTTTAATGACAATATTAAATCAAATAATTTTATCGATCCTAGATTACTTATTGTATTTTATAATAAGAAAATAAAATCGATGATTTCAATTGTTATGAACTCTAAATCATAATACTTACTTTAATGACATTAATAAATCAAATTAGTTTACTAATCATAGACTATTTCTATATTTGTTATATTTTATAATAAAAAACTTATTAATTATAAATTACCTCACAAAAGATTTTAATTTTTAATTAGTTTTTTAATATATTAATTATCATACAATCATGCAATAGAAAAACGCAAGATGAGATCTTTGGCATGTTTGCCAAGTGTCAATCTCTCATGCATTCTCATTTTATATTGATGCTATAAAAGGAAAGTTTGTCCTACTTTAATTCTATTAATTATTAATTATTTTAAATTAAATAAATATTAATAAAAATTCAAATTAAAAATGTTTGTGATGAACACGTTAAATCATGTATGCTTGGACAACTCAATAGTTTCTTTGAAAAATGTAGAGTCATTGATATCAATTGAACCCAAACAGTGAGTTGGGAGAAACAAAAAAATGTTAACCCTTAGTCTTCTTCACTTCCTTTACACATTAAAAATTATCTCTCTTCATTCTTCTTAATTCCTTCCATAATCTTCTCTTTACAAAATCAAAACACCTCATAAACCCTAATCAACCACCACCAAAAATATTTCGTAATGATGTTATGAGTGTAGCATTTGGCTTTGTCACTTAAAATTAGAATTTTTAAATTTTTGTATATATGTCACGTAATTAATTCATCCAAATCATATAAATTAGATTTTGATTTATTTCAATAATATATGTTAATAATAAAACTTTAAATCATAAAATTCATTATAATAACAATATTAAATCAAATAATTTTATCGATCCTAGATTACTTATTGTATTTTATAATAAGAAAATAAAATCGATGATTTCAATGGTTAAGAACTCTAAATCATAATACTTACTTTAATGACATTAATAAATCAAATTAGTTTATTAATCATAGACTATTTCTATATTTGTTATATTTTATAATAAAAACTTATTAATTATAAATTACCTCACAAAAGATTTTAATTTTTAATTAGTTTTTAATATATTAATTATCATACAATCATGCAATAGAAAAGCAAGATGAGATCTTTGGCATGTTTGCCAAGTGTCAATCTCTCATGCATTCTCATTTTATATTGCTATAAAAGGAAAGTTTGTCTTACTTTAATTCTATTAATTATTAATTATTTTAAATTAAATAAATATTAATAAAATTCAAAAAAAATGTTTGTTATGAACACGTTAAATCATGTATGCTTGGACAACTCAATAGTTTCTTTGAAAATGTAGAGTCATTGATATCAATTGAACCCAAACAGTGAGTTGGGAGAAACAAAAAATGTTAACCCCTTAGTCTTCTTCACTTCCTTTCACATTAAAAATTATCTCTCTTCATTCTTCTTAATTCCTTCCATAATCTTCTCTTCTACAAAATCAAAACACCATAAACCCTAATCAACCACCACCAAAAAATATTTATAGTGTTGATGTTATGAGTGTAGCATTTGGCTTTGTCACTTAAAATTAGAATTTTTAAATTTTTGTATATATGTCACGTAATTAATTCATCCAAATCATATAAATTAGATTTTGATTTATTTCAATAATATATGTTAATAATAAAACTTTAAATCATAACATTCATTTTAATGACAATATTAAATCAAATAATTTTATCGATCCTAGATTGTTCTATACTTATTGTATTTTATATTAAGAAAATAAAATCGATGATTTGGTTAAGAACTCTAAATCATAATACTTACTTTAATGACATTAATAAATCAAATTAGTTTATTAATCATAGACTATTTTATATTTGTTATATTTTATAATAAAAACTTATTAATTATAAATTACCTCACAAAAGATTTTAATTTTTAATTATTTTTTAATATATTAATTATCATACAATCGAAAAAGCAAGTTGAGATCTTTGGCATGTTTTCCAAGTGTCAATCTCTCATGCATTCTCATTTTTATTGTTGCTATAAAAGGAAAGTTTGTCTTACTTTAATTCTATTAATTATTAATTATTTTAAATTAAATAAATATTAATAAAATGCAAAAAAAATGTTTGTTATGAACACGTTAAATCATGTATGCTTGGACAACTCAATAGTTTCTTTGAAAATGTAGAGTCATTGATATCAATTGAACCCAACAGTGAGTTGGGAGAAACAAAAAATGTTAACCCTTAGTCTTCTTCACTTCCTCTTCACATTAAAAATTATCTCTTCATTCTTCTTAATTCCTTCCATAATCTCCTCTTCTACAAAATCAAAACACCACATAAACCCTAATCAACCACCACCAAAAATATTTTAGGTGATGTTATGAGTGTAGCATTTGGCTTTGTCACTTAAAATTAGAATTTTAAATTTTTGTATATATGTCACGTAATTAATTCATCCAAATCATATAAATTAGATTTTGATTTATTTCAATAATATATGTTAATAATAAAACTTTAAATCATAACATTCATTTTAATGACAATATTAAATCAAATAATTTTATCGATCCTAGATTACTTATTGTATTTTATAATAAGAAAATAAAATCGATGATTTCAATGGTTAAGAACTCTAAATCATAATACTTACTTTAATGACATTAATAAATCAAATTAGTTTACTAATCATAGACTATTTCTATATTTGTTATATTTTATAATAAAAACTTATTAATTATAAATTACCTCACAAAAGATTTTAATTTTTAATTAGTTTTTAATATATTAATTATCATACAATCATGCAATAGAAAAAGCAAGATGAGATCTTTGGCATGTTTGCCAAGTGTCAATCTCTCATGCATTCTCTGCTATAAAAGGAAAGTTTGTCTTACTTTAATTCTATTAATTATTAATTATTTTAAATTAAATATTAATAAAATGCAAAAAAATGTTTGTTATGAACACGTTAAATCATGTATGCTTGGACAACTCAATAGTTTCTTTGAAAATGTAGAGTCATTGATATCAATTTGAGTTGGGAGAAACAAAAAATGTTAACCCTTAGTCTTCTTCACTTCCTTTCACATTAAAAATTATCTCTTCATTCTTCTTAATTCCTTCCATAATTACAAAATCAAAACAATAAACCCTAATCAACCACCACCAAAAATAATTGTTATGTAACACGAAATCGTTCACTCAATAGTTTTTGAAAATAGAGTTGAAAAATGTATGAACACGTTAAATCATGTATGCTTGGACAACTCAATAGTTTCTTTGAAAATGTAGAGTCATTGATATCAATTAAGTGAGTTGGGAGAAACAAAAAAATGTTAACCCTTAGTCTTCTTCACTTCCTTTCACATTAAAAATTATCTCTTCATTCTTCTTAATTCCTTCCATAATCTTCTCTTTTACAAAATCAAAACACCACATAAACCCTAATCAACCACCACCAAAAATATTTCAGTGTGATGTTATGAGTGTAGCATTTGGCTTTGTCACTTAAAATTAGAATTTTTAAATTTTTGTATATATGTCACGTAATTAATTCATCCAAATCATATAAATTAGATTTTCATTTATTTCAATAATATATGTTAATAATAAAACTTTAAATCATAATATTCATTTTAATGACAATATTAAATCAAATAATTTTATCGATCCTAGATTGTTCTATACATTTATTGTATTTTATATTAAGAAAATAAAATCGATGATTTCAATTAAGAACTCTTAATCATAATATTACTTTAATGACATTTATAAATCAAATTAGTTTATTAATCATAGACTATTTTATATTTGTTATATTTTATCATCACAAACTTATTAATTATAAATTACCTCACAAAAGATTTTAATTTTTAATTATTGTTTTAATATATTAATTATCATACAATCGAAAAAGCAAGTTGAGATCTTTGGCAAGTTTTCCAAGTGTCAATCTCTCATGCATTCTCTTTTTATTGTTGCTATAAAAGGAAAGTTTGTCTTACTTTAATTCTATTAATTATTAATTATTTTAAATTAAATTAAGATTAATGAAAATGCAAAAAATGTTTGTTATGAACACGTTAAATCATGTATGCTTGGACAACTCAATAGTTTCTTTGAAAATGTAGAGTCATTGATATCAATTGAACCCAAACAGTGAGTTGGGAGAAACAAAAAATGTTAACCCCTTAGTCTTCTTCACTTCCTTCACATTAAAAATTATCTCTCATTCTTCTTAATTCCTTCCATAATCTTCTCTTTACAAAATCAAAACACCTCATAAACCCTAATCAACCACCACCAAAAATATTTCAGTTGATGTTATGAGTGTAGCATTTGGCTTTGTCACTTAAAATTAGAATTTTTAAATTTTTGTATATATGTCACGTAATTAATTCATCCAAATCATATAAATTAGATTTTGATTTATTTCAATAATATATGTTAATAATAAAACTTTAAATCATAACATTCATTTTAATGACAATATTAAATCAAATAATTTTATCGATCCTAGATTACTTATTGTATTTTATATTAAGAAAATAAAATCGATGATTTCAATGGTTAAGAACTCTTAATCATAATACTTACTTTAATGACATTAATAAATCAAATTAGTTTATTAATCATAGACTATTTTATATTTGTTATATTTTATAATCAAAAACTTATTAATTATAAATTACCTCACAAAAGATTTTAATTTTTAATTATTTTTTAATATATTAATTATCATACAATCGAAAAAGCAAGATGAGATCTTTGGCAAGTTTTCCAAGTGTCAATCTCTCATGCATTCTCATTTTTATTGTTGCTATAAAAGGAAAGTTTGTCTTACTTTAATTTATTAATTATTAATTATTTTAAATTAAATAAATATTAATAAAATGCAAAAAAAATGTTTGTTATGAACACGTTAAATCATGTATGCTTGGACAACTCAATAGTTTCTTTGAAAATGTAGAGTCATTGATATCAATTGAACCCAAACAGTGAGTTGGGAGAAACAAAAAAATGTTAACCCTTAGTCTTCTTCACTTCCTTTCACATTAAAAATTATCTCTTCATTCTTCTTAATTCCTTCCATAATCTCCTCTTCTACAAAATCAAAACACCACATAAACCCTAATCAACCACCACCAAAAATATTTCGTGTGATGTTATGAGTGTAGCATTTGGCTTTGTCACTTAAAATTAGAATTTTTAAATTTTTGTATATATGTCACGTAATTAATTCATCCAAATCATATAAATTAGATTTTGATTTATTTCAATAATATATGTTAATAATAAAACTTTAAATCATAATATTCATTTTAATGACAATATTAAATCAAATAATTTTATCGATCCTAGATTACTTATTGTATTTTATAATAAGAAAATAAAATCGATGATTTCAATTGTTAAGAACTCTAAATCATAATACTTACTTTAATGACATTAATAAATCAAATTAGTTTACTAATCATAGACTATTTCTATATTTGTTATATTTTATAATAAAAACTTATTAATTATAAATTACCTCACAAAAGATTTTAATTTTTAATTAGTTTTTAATATATTAATTATCATACAATCATGCAATAGAAAAAGCAAGATGAGATCTTTGGCATGTTTGCCAAGTGTCAATCTCTCATGCATTCTCATTTTATATTGATGCTATAAAAGGAAAGTTTGTCTTACTTTAATTCTATTAATTATTAATTATTTTAAATTAAATAAATATTAATAAAATGCAAAAAAAATGTTTGTTATGAACACGTTAAATCATGTATGCTTGGACAACTCAATAGTTTCTTTGAAAATGTAGAGTCATTGATATCAATTGAACCCAAACAGTGAGTTGGGAGAAACAAAAAAATGTTAACCCTTAGTCTTCTTCACTTCCTTTCACATTAAAAATTATCTCTTCATTCTTCTTAATTCCTTCCATAATCTTCTCTTTTACAAAATCAAAACACCACATAAACCCTAATCAACCACCACCAAAAATATTTATGTTGATGTTATGAGTGTAGCATTTGGCTTTGTCACTTAAAATTAGAATTTTAAATTTTTGTATATATGTCACGTAATTAATTCATCCAAATCATATAAATTAGATTTTGATTTATTTCAATAATATATGTTAATAATAAAACTTTAAATCATAATATTCATTTTAATGACAATATTAAATCAAATAATTTTATCGATCCTAGATTACTTATTGTATTTTATAATAAGAAAATAAAATCGATGATTTCAATGGTTAAGAACTCTAAATCATAATACTTACTTTAATGACATTAATAAATCAAATTAGTTTATTAATCATAGACTATTTCTATATTTGTTATATTTTATAATCAAAAACTTATTAATTATAAATTACCTCACAAAAGATTTTAATTTTTAATTAGTTTTTAATATATTAATTATCATACAATCATGCAATAGAAAAAGCAAGATGAGATCTTTGGCATGTTTGCCAAGTGTCAATCTCTCATGCATTCTCATTTTATATTGATGCTATAAAAGGAAAGTTTGTCTTACTTTAATTCTATTAATTATTAATTATTTTAAATTAAATAAATATTAATAAAATGCAAAAAAAATGTTTGTTATGAACACGTTAAATCATGTATGCTTGGACAACTCAATAGTTTCTTTGAAAATGTAGAGTCATTGATATCAATTGAACCCAACAGTGAGTTGGGAGAAACAAAAAAATGTTAACCCTTAGTCTTCTTCACTTCCTTTCACATTAAAAATTATCTCTTCATTCTTCTTAATTCCTTCCATAATCTTCTCTTTACAAAATCAAAACACCACATAAACCCTAATCAACCACCACCAAAAATATTTCAGGTGATGTTATGAGTGTAGCATTTGGCTTTGTCACTTAAAATTAGAATTTTAAATTTTTGTATATATGTCACGTAATTAATTCATCCAAATCATATAAATTAGATTTTCATTTATTTCAATAATATATGTTAATAATAAAACTTTAAATCGTAACATTCATTTTAATGACAATATTAAATCAAATAATTTTATCGATCCTAGATTGTTCTATACATTTATTGTATTTTATATTAAGAAAATAAAATCGATGCAATGGTTAAGAACTCTTAATCATAATATTTACTTTAATGACATTTATAAATCAAATTAGTTTATTAATCATAGACTATTTTTATATTTGTTATATTTTATCATCACAAACTTATTAATTATAAATTACCTCACAAAAGATTTTAATTTTTAATTATTGTTTTAATATATTAATTATCATACAATCGAAAAAGCAAGTTGAGATCTTTGGCAAGTTTTCCAAGTGTCAATCTCTCATGCATTCTCTTTTTTTATTGTTGCTATAAAAGGAAAGTTTGTCTTACTTTAATTCTATTAATTATTAATTAATTTAAATTAAATTAAGATTAATGAAAATGCAAAAAAATGTTTGTTATGAACACGTTAAATCATGTATGCTTGGACAACTCAATAGTTTCTTTGAAAATGTAGAGTCATTGATATCAATTGAACCCAAACAGTGAGTTGGGAGAAACAAAAAATGTTAACCCCTTAGTCTTCTTCACTTCCTCTTCACATTAAAAATTATCTCTTCATTCTTCTTAATTCCTTCCATAATCTCCTCTTCTACAAAATCAAAACACCACATAAACCCTAATCAACCACCACCAAAAAATATTTCAGCTGATGTTATGAGTGTAGCATTTGGCTTTGTCACTTAAAATTAGAATTTTTAAATTTTTGTATATATGTCACGTAATTAATTCATCCAAATCATATAAATTAGATTTTGATTTATTTCAATAATATATGTTAATAATAAAACTTTAAATCATAACATTCATTTTAATGACAATATTAAATCAAATAATTTTATCGATCCTAGATTACTTATTGTATTTTATAATAAGAAAATAAAATCGATGATTTCAATTGTTAAGAACTCTAAATCATAATACTTACTTTAATGACATTAATAAATCAAATTAGTTTACTAATCATAGACTATTTCTATATTTGTTATATTTTATAATAAAAAACTTATTAATTATAAATTACCTCACAAAAGATTTTAATTTTTAATTAGTTTTTAATATATTAATTATCATACAATCATGCAATAGAAAAAGCAAGATGAGATCTTTGGCAAGTTTGCCAAGTGTCAATCTCTCATGCATTCTCATTTTATATTGTTGCTATAAAAGGAAAGTTTGTCTTACTTTAATTCTATTAATTATTAATTATTTTAAATTAAATAAATATTAATAAAATGCAAAAAAAATGTTTGTTATGAACACGTTAAATCATGTATGCTTGGACAACTCAATAGTTTCTTTGAAAATGTAGAGTCATTGATATCAATTGAACCCAAACAGTGAGTTGGGAGAAACAAAAAAATGTTAACCCTTAGTCTTCTTCACTTCCTTTCACATTAAAAATTATCTCTCTTCATTCTTAATTCCTTCCATAATCTCCTCTTTTACAAAATCAAAACACCACATAAACCCTAATCAACCACCACCAAAAAATATTTCAGCAGTGATGTTATGAGTGTAGCATTTTGCTTTGTCACTTAAAATTAGAATTTTAAATTTTGTATATATGTCACGTAATTAATTCATCCAAATCATATAAATTAGATTTTCATTTATTTCAATAATATATGTTAATAATAAAACTTTAAATCGTAATATTCATTTTAATGACAATATTAAATCAAATAATTTTATCGATCCTAGATTGTTCTATACATTTATTGTATTTTATATTAAGAAAATAAAATCGATGCAATGGTTAAGAACTCTTAATCATAATATTTACTTTAATGACATTTATAAATCAAATTAGTTTATTAATCATAGACTATTTTTATATTTGTTATATTTTATCATCACAAACTTATTAATTATAAATTACCTCACAAAAGATTTTAATTTTTAATTATTGTTTTAATATATTAATTATCATACAATCGAAAAAAGCAAGTTGAGATCTTTGGCAAGTTTTCCAAGTGTCAATCTCTCATGCATTCTCTTTTTTTATTGTTGCTATAAAAGGAAAGTTTGTCTTACTTTAATTCTATTAATTATTAATTAATTTAAATTAAATTAAGATTAATGAAAATGCAAAAAAATGTTTGTTATGAACACGTTAAATCATGTATGCTTGGACAACTCAATAGTTTCTTTGAAAATGTAGAGTCATTGATATCAATTGAACCAAACAGTGAGTTGGGAGAAACAAAAAATGTTAACCCTTAGTCTTCTTCACTTCCTCTTCACATTAAAAATTATCTCTTCATTCTTCTTAATTCCTTCCATAATCTCCTCTTCTACAAAATCAAAACACCACATAAACCCTAATCAACCACCACCAAAAATATTTATAGTGTTGATGTTATGAGTGTAGCATTTGGCTTTGTCACTTAAAATTAGAATTTTTAAATTTTTGTATATATGTCACGTAATTAATTCATCCAAATCATATAAATTAGATTTTGATTTATTTCAATAATATATGTTAATAATAAAACTTTAAATCATAACATTCATTTTAATGACAATATTAAATCAAATAATTTTATCGATCCTAGATTACTTATTGTATTTTATAATAAGAAAATAAAATCGATGATTTCAATGGTTAAGAACTCTAAATCATAATACTTACTTTAATGACATTAATAAATCAAATTAGTTTTAATCATAGACTATTTCTATATTTGTTATATTTTATAATAAAAACTTATTAATTATAAATTACCTCACAAAAGATTTTAATTTTTAATTAGTTTTTAATATATTAATTATCATACAATCATGCAATAAAAAGCAAGATGAGATCTTTGGAATTTTCCAAGTGTCAATCTCTCATGCATTCTCATTTTATATTGATGCTATAAAAGGAAAGTTTGTCTTACTTTAATTCTATTAATTATTAATTATTTTAAATTAAATAAATATTAATAAAAATGCAAAAAAAATGTTTGTTATGAACACGTTAAATCATGTATGCTTGGACAACTCAATAGTTTCTTTGAAAATGTAGAGTCATTGATATCAATTGAACCCAAACAGTGAGTTGGGAGAAACAAAAAAATGTTAACCCTTAGTCTTCTTCACTTCCTTTCACATTAAAAATTATCTCTCTTCATTCTTCTTAATTCCTTCCATAATCTTCTCTTTTACAAAATCAAAACACCACATAAACCCTAATCAACCACCACCAAAAATATTTATAGTGTTGATGTTATGAGTGTAGCATTTGGCTTTGTCACTTAAAATTAGAATTTTTAAATTTTTGTATATATGTCACGTAATTAATTCATCCAAATCATATAAATTAGATTTTGATTTATTTCAATAATATATGTTAATAATAAAACTTTAAATCATAATATTCATTTTAATGACAATATTAAATCAAATAATTTTATCGATCCTAGATTACTTATTGTATTTTATAAAGAAAATAAAATCGATGATTTCAATGGTTAAGAACTCTAAATCATAATACTTACTTTAATGACATTAATAAATCAAATTAGTTTATTAATCATAGACTATTTTTATATTTGTTATATTTTATAATAAAACTTATTAATTATAAATTACCTCACAAAAGATTTTAATTTTTAATTAATTTTTAATATATTAATTATCATACAATCATGAAAAAAGCAAGATGAGATCTTTGGCAAGTTTTCCAAGTGTCAATCTCTCATGCATTCTCATTTTATATTGATGCTATAAAAGGAAAGTTTGTCTTACTTTAATTCTATTAATTATTAATTATTTTAAATTAAATAAAGATTAATAAAAACAAAAAAAAAGTTTGTTATGAACACGTTAAATCATGTATGCTTGGACAACTCAATAGTTTCTTTGAAAATGTAGAGTCATTGATATCAATTGAACCCAAACAGTGAGTTGGGAGAAAAAAATGTTAACCCCTTAGTCTTCTTCACTTCCTCTTCACATTAAAAATTATCTCTTCATTCTTCTTAATTCCTTCCATAATCTCCTCTTCTACAAAATCAAAACACCACATAAACCCTAATCAACCACCACCAAAAATATTTATGTAGCGTGATGTTATGAGTGTAGCATTTGGCTTTGTCACTTAAAATTAGAATTTTTAAATTTTTGTATATATGTCACGTAATTAATTCATCCAAATCATATAAATTAGATTTTCATTTATTTCAATAATATATGTTAATAATAAAACTTTAAATCATTCATTTTAATGACAATATTAAATCAAATAATTTTATCGATCCTAGATTGTTCTATACATTTATTGTATTTTATATTAAGAAAATAAAATCGATGCAATGGTTAAGAACTCTTAATCATAATATTTACTTTAATGACATTTATAAATCAAATTAGTTTATTAATCATAGACTATTTTATATTTGTTATATTTTATCATCACAAACTTATTAATTATAAATTACCTCACAAAAGATTTTAATTTTTAATTATTTTTAATATATTAATTATCATACAATCGAAAAAGCAAGTTGAGATCTTTGGCAAGTTTTCCAAGTGTCAATCTCTCATGCATTCTTTTTTATTGTTGCTATAAAAGGAAAGTTTGTCTTACTTTAATTCTATTAATTATTAATTAATTTAAATTAAATTAAGATTAATGAAAATGCAAAAAAATGTTTGTTATGAACACGTTAAATCATGTATGCTTGGACAACTCAATAGTTTCTTTGAAAATGTAGAGTCATTGATATCAATTGGAACCCAAACAGTGAGTTGGGAGAAACAAAAAATGTTAACCCTTAGTCTTCTTCACTTCCTCTTCACATTAAAAATTATCTCTTCATTCTTCTTAATTCCTTCCATAATCTCTCTTCTACAAAATCAAAACACCACATAAACCCTAATCAACCACCACCAAAAAATATTTTTACAGTGATGTTATGAGTGTAGCATTTGCTTTGTCACTTAAAATTAGAATTTTTAAATTTTTGTATATATGTCACGTAATTAATTCATCCAAATCATATAAATTAGATTTTCATTTATTTCAATAATATATGTTAATAATAAAACTTTAAATCGTAACATTCATTTTAATGACAATATTAAATCAAATAATTTTATCGATCCTAGATTGTTCTATACATTTATTGTATTTTATATTAAGAAAATAAAATCGATGCAATGGTTAAGAACTCTTAATCATAATATTTACTTTAATGACATTTATAAATCAAATTAGTTTATTAATCATAGACTATTTTTATATTTGTTATATTTTATCATCACAAACTTATTAATTATAAATTACCTCACAAAAGATTTTAATTTTTAATTATTGTTTTAATATATTAATTATCATACAATCGAAAAAGCAAGTTGAGATCTTTGGCAAGTTTTCCAAGTGTCAATCTCTCATGCATTCTCTTTTTTATTGTTGCTATAAAAGGAAAGTTTGTCTTACTTTAATTCTATTAATTATTAATTAATTTAAATTAAATAAAGATTAATGAAAATGCAAAAAAATGTTTGTTATGAACACGTTAAATCATGTATGCTTGGACAACTCAATAGTTTCTTTGAAAATGTAGAGTCATTGATATCAATTGGAACCAAACAGTGAGTTGGGAGAAACAAAAAAATGTTAACCCTTAGTCTTCTTCACTTCCTCTTCACATTAAAAATTATCTCTTCATTCTTCTTAATTCCTTCCATAATCTCCTCTTCTACAAAATCAAAACACCACATAAACCCTAATCAACCACCACCAAAAATATTTATGTAGCAGTGATGTTATGAGTGTAGCATTTGGCTTTGTCACTTAAAATTAGAATTTTTAAATTTTGTATATATGTCACGTAATTAATTCATCCAAATCATATAAATTAGATTTTCATTTATTTCAATAATATATGTTAATAATAAAACTTTAAATCATAATATTCATTTTAATGACAATATTAAATCAAATTGTTTTATCGATCCTAGATTGTTCTATACATTTATTGTATTTTATATTAAGAAAATAAAATCATGATTTCAATGGTTAAGAACTCTTAATCATAATATTTACTTTAATGACATTTATAAATCAAATTAGTTTATTAATCATAGACTATTTTTATATTTGTTATATTTTATCATCACAAACTTATTAATTATAAATTACCTCACAAAAGATTTTAATTTTTAATTATTTTTAATATATTAATTATCATACAATCGAAAAAGCAAGTTGAGATCTTTGGCAAGTTTTCCAAGTGTCAATCTCTCATGCATTCTCTTTTTTATTGTTGCTATAAAAGGAAAGTTTGTCTTACTTTAATTCTATTAATTATTAATTATTTTAAATTAAATTAAGATTAATGAAAATGCAAAAAAATGTTTGTTATGAACACGTTAAATCATGTATGCTTGGACAACTCAATAGTTTCTTTGAAAATGTAGAGTCATTGATATCAATTGAATCCAAACAGTGAGTTGGGAGAAACAAAAAATGTTAACCCTTAGTCTTCTTCTTCCTCTTCACATTAAAAATTATCTCTTCATTCTTCTTAATTCCTTCCATAATCTCCTCTTCTACAAAATCAAAACACCACATAAACCCTAATCAACCACCACCAAAAATATTTTGTATGTGATGTTATGAGTGTAGCATTTGCTTTGTCACTTAAAATTAGAATTTTTAAATTTTTGTATATATGTCACGTAATTAATTCATCCAAATCATATAAATTAGATTTTCATTTATTTCAATAATATATGTTAATAATAAAACTTTAAATCGTAATATTCATTTTAATGACAATATTAAATCAAATAATTTTATCGATCCTAGATTGTTCTATACATTTATTGTATTTTATATTAAGAAAATAAAATCGATGCAATGGTTAAGAACTCTTAATCATAATATTTACTTTAATGACATTTATAAATCAAATTAGTTTATTAATCATAGACTATTTTTATATTTGTTATATTTTATCATCACAAACTTATTAATTATAAATTACCTCACAAAAGATTTTAATTTTTAATTATGTTTTAATATATTAATTATCATACAATCGAAAAAGCAAGTTGAGATCTTTGGCAAGTTTTCCAAGTGTCAATCTCTCATGCATTCTCTTTTTATTGTTGCTATAAAAGGAAAGTTTGTCTTACTTTAATTCTATTAATTATTAATTAATTTAAATTAAATAAAGATTAATGAAAATGCAAAAAAATGTTTGTTATGAACACGTTAAATCATGTATGCTTGGACAACTCAATAGTTTCTTTGAAAATGTAGAGTCATTGATATCAATTGAACCCAAACAGTGAGTTGGGAGAAACAAAAAATGTTAACCCTTAGTCTTCTTCACTTCCTCTTCACATTAAAAATTATCTCTCTTCATTCTTCTTAATTCCTTCCATAATCTCCTCTTCTACAAAATCAAAACACCACATAAACCCTAATCAACCACCACCAAAAATATTTATGTGTTGATGTTATGAGTGTAGCATTTTGCTTTGTCACTTAAAATTAGAATTTTTAAATTTTTGTATATATGTCACGTAATTAATTCATCCAAATCATATAAATTAGATTTTCATTTATTTCAATAATATATGTTAATAATAAAACTTTAAATCATAATATTCATTTTAATGACAATATTAAATCAAATAATTTTATCGATCCTAGATTGTTCTATACATTTATTGTATTTTATATTAAGAAAATAAAATCGATGATTTCAATGGTTAAGAACTCTTAATCATAATATTTACTTTAATGACATTTATAAATCAAATTAGTTTATTAATCATAGACTATTTTTATATTTGTTATATTTTATCATCACAAACTTATTAATTATAAATTACCTCACAAAAGATTTTAATTTTTAATTATGTTTTAATATATTAATTATCATACAATCGAAAAAGCAAGTTGAGATCTTTGGCAAGTTTTCCAAGTGTCAATCTCTCATGCATTCTCTTTTTTATTGTTGCTATAAAAGGAAAGTTTGTCTTACTTTAATTCTATTAATTATTAATTATTTTAAATTAAATAAATATTAATAAAATGCAAAAAAAATTTGTTATGAACACGTTAAATCATGTATGCTTGGACAACTCAATAGTTTCTTTGAAAATGTAGAGTCATTGATATCAATTGAACCTAAATAGTGAGTTGGGAGAAATTTGAACCTCAAAGTTTATATCTTACGACAACTCCGTAAGCAATATGTCATCAACATAAAGCCACACTAGAATCATATTGCTTCAAGAATGTTTCACATACACGCCATACTCCATCTCACATTTCTGAAACCCTTGCTTCTTGAAAAATGAATCAATATTTTGATTCCAAGATTTGGGTGCTTGCTTCAATCCATAAAGAGCTTTGTGTAGCTTGTACACCATTCCTTCCTGATTCTTGTTCACGAAGCCAGGAGGTTGTGACACGTATACCTCCTCTTGTAATGGACCGTTTAGAAATGCTGAGTTCACATCCAAATGCATCAATTTAATTTTCACTAAAGCAATCACCAATATGATTGTTTCATGCCTAGCTATAGGAAAACACCTCAAAATAATCTAATCCGTTTTCTAAAGAAAACTCGCCACTATCCTTGCTTTGTGCTTTCCGATCCATCGGCTTAAGCTTTACCTTAAAACCCATCGACGTTGATGACTTTCTTCTCCTTGGAAGCTCGCTTAACTTCCAAGTCTTGTTTCCTCAAGCCTTAAGTTCTTTTACAATGGCCTTCATCCATATTTTCTTCTTGAGAACTTTTCCAATTCGCTTTTGTTAATCTTTCGACTCTAGAACCGTATTCCTTCTAGACTTTCTTCAAGTTCTATTTCCAAGTTCCACCTTTGTTAACTTCGACCTTATCTAGAACCACCACCTTTAAAAGTTCGATCACCTTCAAAAGTTCTTTCTTCAAGTTCCACCTTCAAAATTATGACCACCGCCAGGTCGGACTACCTTTAGAAGCTCTCCTTAAGGTCCACCTTTAGAGTCATTGTTATACCCCAAAGTTTTCCTCTTACTTCTCAAGACAATCCACAACTCCATACTCAAGGATTTCACAAGGGTTGATGAAACCCTCTTTAAGCAATCCATCCCTTGATCACAAAATCAACTATATTGGACAAAAAGTCAATTGTGGTCAATATGGGTCAAACTTCATATTTTTTGGTCAACACCAATATTTTGAAGTAATATTCATACTTTGATCAAGGGTTGATCATGACTCATCAAGAAAAGTCAAGATTTGATCAAAGATCAAAGTTTCCAAATTAGGGTTTTCTAGACAAAAGTCAATAGAACTTTGACCAGGCATAACTTTCACATGCTTTATTAGAAATTTTTCCACAAAAGCTCATTTAAAAGGGAATTCAAGTCTCTACAACTTCATGTCTCACAAGCTTGGGCTAGAAATGCTTCATTTGGAAGTTATGGATCAAAACATTATAGGTCCTTTTAAAAGTCAACAAAAAGTCATCTTTTTGCAAAGAAGTGTTCATGAACATGAAAACTTCAATGAAGATGAAACCAAAATTGATGTTTATAATACATCTTGATCTTTCTAAAAAGTCCAAGAACACCCAAAAATGTTAAAAATTGAGCAAGATACAAGTTGTGCAAATTGAGCATTTTTGAGCGGGTGCATAAAGGAAAATACTTGACAAATGCAAATATTTTTCAAATGGGCTTAGAATTTTATGATCCAAATCGATCTTAACATTATCCATAGTCTCTATGCTCCTTGCCACGCCTCTTTCCCAATTTATTAGATTTATTTTGGATTTAAAGAATTTAAATTCAATTTTAATTAAATAAAATGCAAAAGCAAGGTCTAAGACAAGTTGGGCTTGATTTCTACTTATCTTGAGGACCAAGGAAGCCCAAACAAGATGCCAAATTCGTGCAAGAATATTTAAGGAAAGATTGAGCCAAGTTTGGAAAGATTTCATACAAATTTCAAATCAAATGTTCTCCATTGAAAGAAGATATTTTCTCTTAAAGTCTTGACCTATTTTCACTCCTCTATATATACCCAACTAGTTCAGATGCTCAAGGGACGGATTACTAGCCTCAGACAGCAACCCTAAAATTCTCAAAAATTCCAAGAAGTTGGCAAATTCGTATTCTATTTTCCAACCACTTTAGTCACTTTCAAGCACTATGTAACACGGTGGGAGAACTGACTTTGGATTGTTTTGCGTTTGATCGCAAATGTTGTTGATAGCAAGAGTCGGCACCGACTTTTATTTTATCCAATTAAGGGACGGTAAAAAGAATAGGAAAAGACCTTCGTTAGATTCTGAGTAAGGGAGGTGATTATGAAAAGGGAAGGTATTAGCACCATTTCCATCTGTAGTTATCTACGGGCTCTTAATTGCTTTAGCTCACTTTGAAACTTGCTTTCTGTGTGTGTGTTTGAAAATGTTTTGAAAAGGCATTTCGCTTTGACTTCGTAATGATTCACGCTGGAATGTATACGAAGTGTTCGGAAATGTTTCGTTTTGGAAAAGAACTTTGTAATGATTTACGTTGGAATGTATACAAGGCGTTTGAAAATGAACTTTTTTTAGAAAGTGTGGGGTGGGAAAAGTTTTTTTGATAGAGCAAGCAATTAAGAGTCTATTACCTACTCAGAACGGTCGTTTCCGTGTTATTTTACTTTCTTTTAGAATAGTGCTATCCATACCGTTAGTTGGTAGGTAACCCTATTTTTTGGATGTGAAGGGACATTTGAAGGGACATATAATGGTCATAAAAGGCAACTCGTAGGGGTATCCTAGCACGTAGGGACGATCATCACTTTTCGTAGGAAACATCGAGGGTCATCGAGGGACTATGATCTTTGATTCGAAGGGACTATGATGATATGTTTGTAGGCAACGGTGCTAGGATACCTCTACGTTCGAGGGACTTGACCATTTATTCGAAAGGCAACAAGAGAGAATACCCTAGAGGGTGCATGTGTGAAAAGAGTGTGTTGAGTTCAGATAATTTATCTTGTGATTAGAGTTAGCTATGTGGATTTTATCATGCCATACACGCCTAATTTACTAGCAGTTTATAGGTGCGGAAAGCAAATTGCGGAAAGTTAAGTGCGGAAAGTAAATCCTACGCTATTACATGGCTTTAGGGCAGTTACATAATATAGGAGTGCGGAAAGTAAAACCTAATTAAAACTATTACATCCCATGAGCAGTTACATAATATTTCTGTAGCAGTGATGTTATGAGTGTAGCATTTGGCTTTGTCACTTAAAATTAGAATTTTTAAATTTTTGTATATATGTCACGTAATTAATTCATCCAAATCATATAAATTAGATTTTGATTTATTTCAATAATATATGTTAATAATAAAACTTTAAATCATAACATTCATTTTAATGACAATATTAAATCAAATAATTTTATCGATCCTAGATTACTTATTGTATTTTATAATAAGAAAATAAAATCGATGATTTCAATGGTTAAGAACTCTAAATCATAATACTTACTTTAATGACATTAATAAATCAAATTAGTTTACTAATCATAGACTATTTCTATATTTGTTATATTTTATAATAAAAAACTTATTAATTATAAATTACCACACAAAAGATTTTAATTTTTAATTAGTTTTTTAATATATTAATTATCATACAATCATGCAATAGAAAAACGCAAGATGAGATCTTTGGCATGTTTGCCAAGTGTCAATCTCTCATGCATTCTCATTTTATATTGATGCTATAAAAGGAAAGTTTGTACTTTAATTTATTAATTATTAATTATTTTAAATTAAATAAATATTAATAAAATGCAAAAAATGTTTGTTATGAACACGTTAAATCATGTATGCTTGGACAACTCAATAGTTTCTTTGAAAATGTAGAGTCATTGATATCAATTGAACCCAAACAGTGAGTTGGGAGAAACAAAAAAATGTTAACCCCTTAGTCTTCTTCACTTCCTCTTCACATTAAAAATTATCTCTTCATTCTTCTTAATTCCTTCCATAATCTCTCTTCTACAAAATCAAAACACCACATAAACCCTAATCAACCACCACCAAAAATATTTCAGAAAGTTGATGTTATGAGTGTAGCATTTGGCTTTGTCACTTAAAATTAGAATTTTTAAATTTTTGTATATATGTCACGTAATTAATTCATCCAAATCATATAAATTAGATTTTGATTTATTTCAATAATATATGTTAATAATAAAACTTTAAATCATAACATTCATTTTAATGACAATATTAAATCAAATAATTTTATCGATCCTAGATTACTTATTGTATTTTATAATAAGAAAATAAAATCGATGATTTCAATGGTTAAGAACTCTAAATCATAATATTTACTTTAATGACATTAATAAATCAAATTAGTTTATTAATCATAGACTATTTTATATTTGTTATATTTTATCATAAAAACTTATTAATTATAAATTACCTCACAAAAGATTTTAATTTTTAATTAATTTTTAATATATTAATTATCATACAATCATGCAAAAAAAGCAAGATGAGATCTTTGGCAAGTTTTCCAAGTGTCAATCTCATGCATTCTCTTTTATATTGATGCTATAAAAGGAAAGTTTGTCTTACTTTAATTCTATTAATTATTAATTATTTTAAATTAAATAAATATTAATAAAATGCAAAAAAAAATGTTTGTTATGAACACGTTAAATCATGTATGCTTGGACAACTCAATAGTTTCTTTGAAAATGTAGAGTCATTGATATCAATTGAACCAAAAGTGAGTTGGAGAAAAAAAAAATTAACCCCTTAGTCTTCTTCACTTCCTCTTCACATTAAAAATTATCTCTTCATTCTTCTTAATTCCTTCCATAATCTCCTCTTCTACAAAATCAAAACACCACATAAACCCTAATCAACCACCACCAAAAATATTTTGTATGTTGATGTTATGAGTGTAGCATTTGCTTTGTCACTTAAAATTAGAATTTTTAAATTTTTGTATATATGTCACGTAATTAATTCATCCAAATCATATAAATTAGATTTTGATTTATTTCAATAATATATGTTAATAATAAAACTTTAAATCGTAACATTCATTTTAATGACAATATTAAATCAAATTGTTTTATCGATCCTAGATTGTTCTATACATTTATTGTATTTTATATTAAGAAAATAAAATCGATGATTTCAATGGTTAAGAACTCTTAATCATAATATTTACTTTAATGACATTTATAAATCAAATTAGTTTATTAATCATAGACTATTTTTATATTTGTTATATTTTATCATCACAAACTTATTAATTATAAATTACCTCACAAAAGATTTTAATTTTTAATTACTTTTTAATATATTAATTATCATACAATCGAAAAAGCAAGTTGAGATCTTTGGCAAGTTTTCCAAGTGTCAATCTCTCATGCATTCTCTTTTTATTGTTGCTATAAAAGGAAAGTTTGTCTTACTTTAATTCTATTAATTATTAATTAATTTAAATTAAATAAAGATTAATAAAATGCAAAAAAATGTTTGTTATGAACACGTTAAATCATGTATGCTTGGACAACTCAATAGTTTCTTTGAAAATGTAGAGTCATTGATATCAATTGAACCCAACATGTGAGTTGGGAGAAACAAAAAATGTTAACCCTTAGTCTTCACTTCCTCTTCACATTAAAAATTATCTCTTCATTCTTCTTAATTCCTTCCATAATCTCTCTTCTACAAAATCAAAACACCACATAAACCTAATCAACCACCCTAATCAACCACCATCAAAAAATATTTCAGCGTTGATGTTATGAGTGTAGCATTTGGCTTTGTCACTTAAAATTAGAATTTTTAAATTTTTGTATATATGTCACGTAATTAATTCATCCAAATCATATAAATTAGATTTTGATTTATTTCAATAATATATGTTAATAATAAAACTTTAAATCATAACATTCATTTTAATGACAATATTAAATCAAATAATTTTATCGATCCTAGATTACTTATTGTATTTTATAATAAGAAAATAAAATCGATGATTTCAATGGTTAAGAACTCTAAATCATAATACTTACTTTAATGACATTAATAAATCAAATTAGTTTACTAATCATAGACTATTTCTATATTTGTTATATTTTATAATAAAAAACTTATTAATTATAAATTACCTCACAAAAGATTTTAATTTTAATTAATTTTTAATATATTAATTATCATACAATCATGCAATAGAAAAACAAGATGAGATCTTTGGCATTTTTCCAAGTGTCAATCTCTCATGCATTCTCATTTTATATTGATGCTATAAAGGAAAGTTTGTCTTACTTTAATTCTATTAATTATTAATTATTTTAAATTAAATAAATATTAATAAAAATGCAAAAAAAGTTTGTTATGAACACGTTAAATCATGTATGCTTGGACAACTCAATAGTTTCTTTGAAAATGTAGAGTCATTGATATCAATTGAACCAAACAGTGAGTTGGAAGAAAAAAAAAATGTTAACCCTTAGTCTTCTTCACTTCCTCTTCACATTAAAAATTATCTCTCTTCATTCTTCTTAATTCCTTCCATAATCTCCTCTTTCAAAATCAAAACACCACATAAACCCTAATCAACCACCACCAAAAAATATTTTTGTAGCAGTGATGTTATGAGTGTAGTATTTGGCTTTGTCACTTAAAATTAGAATTTTTAAATTTTTGTATATATGTCACGTAATTAATTCATCCAAATCATATAAATTAGATTTTGATTTATTTCAATAATATATGTTAATAATAAAACTTTAAATCGTAACATTCATTTTAATGACAATATTAAATCAAATTGTTTTATCGATCCTAGATTGTTCTATACATTTATTGTATTTTATATTAAGAAAATAAAATCGATGATTTCAATGGTTAAGAACTCTTAATCATAATATTTACTTTAATGACATTTATAAATCAAATTAGTTTATTAATCATAGACTATTTTTATATTTGTTATATTTTATCATCACAAACTTATTAATTATAAATTACCTCACAAAAGATTTTAATTTTTAATTACTTTTAATATATTAATTATCATACAATCGAAAAAGCAAGTTGAGATCTTTGGCAAGTTTTCCAAGTGTCAATCTCTCATGCATTCTCTTTTTCTATTGTTGCTATAAAAGGAAAGTTTGTCTTACTTTAATTCTATTAATTATTAATTAATTTAAATTAAATAAAGATTAATAAAATTGCAAAAAAAATGTTATGAACACGTTAAATCATGTATGCTTGGACAACTCAAGAGTTTCTTTGAAAAATGTAGAGTCATTGATATCAATTGGAACCCAAACAGTGAGTTGGGAGAAACAAAAAAATGTTAACCCTCTTTCTTCTTCTCATCAAATTAAAAATTATCAATATTTTCAGTTGATGTTATGAGTGTAGAATTTGGCTTTGTCACTTAAAATTAGAATTTTAAATTTTTGTATATATATGTCACGTAATTAATTCATCCAAATCATATAAATTAGATTTTGATTTATTTCAATAATATATGTTAATAATAAAACTTTAAATCATAACATTCATTTTAATGACAATATTAAATCAAATAATTTTATCGATCCTAGATTACTTATTGTATTTTATATAAGAAAATAAAATCGATGATTTCAATGGTTAAGAACTCTAAATCATAATACTTACTTTAATGACATTAATAAATCAAATTAGTTTACTAATCATAGACTATTTCTATATTTGTTATATTTTATAATAAAAACTTATTAATTATAAATTACCTCACAAAAGATTTTAATTTTTAATTAAGTTTTTATATTAATTATCATACAATCATGCAATAGAAAAAAGCAAGATGAGATCTTTGGCAAGTTTGCCAAGTGTCAATCACTCGTGCATTCTCATTTTATATTGATGCTATAAAAGAAAAGTTTGTCTTACTTTAATTATATTAATTATTAATTATTTTAAATTAAATAAATATTAATAAAAATGAAAAAAAAAAAGTTTGTTATGAACACGTTAAATCATGAATGCTTGGACAACTCAATAATTTCTTTGAAAAATGTAGAGTCATTGATATCAATTGGAACCAAAACAGTTGAGTTGGGAGAAGCAACAAAAATTTGCACGTCAAAGTTTTAATCCTAAACCCTCTAGGATACATCACAATAATTTTCCATATTTTGTATCAAATTTATTATATATATATATATATATATATATATATATATATATATATATATATATATATATATAATAAGAAAAAGAGTATGTGGAACCTTGATGGAAGATATAAGGACCTCTAACGATGTTATTGATTTAAAGACTTTTCTTCGTAGAGAATAAGTTACAAATACTTAACTAATTTAGATGCTACCTTTAATTTATTTTTAAATTTTTGTATAGGTTAGACCATAATTGATATGGTGGTGGTTATGACCAAACATTTTTAGATGAAAAGATTCAAAGCATTATTTAACTTGGAGTCCCATGCCAATTTAATTATGCCATAATAGAGATTATGCCCCTCAAAGCAAATTAATTCTCTCTAAAAACAAGTTGATTTTATACCCCTTTTCTTTATTTGATTGATGTCATGAAAAATGCATTACAAAGTAACACAATATAATGAAAATAAGAAAATAAAGATGTGTAAAATTTAGTAAAATTGCATTTGAAACTGTGTGAATGGAGATAAGATATAAGAAGAGAATAATTTGGTGGCAATAATCCGAACGATTTGGTCTTCATTAATAATCAAGGATTGTCTGAATTAAAATTAGATAAAAATTTAATTTAGATTCTTGATTTTATAAACCTAAAATATTTCAAAAAAGATGTTTAAATATTTGTATAATAGTGTAGCATTTGGCTTTGTCACTTAAAATTAGAATTTTAAATTTTGTTATATATTAAACGTAATTAATTCATCCAAATCATATAAATTAGATTTTCATTTATTTCAATAATATATGTTAATAATAAAACTTTAAATCATAATATTCATTTTAATGACAATATTAAATCAAATTGTTTTATCGATCCTAGATTGTTCTATACATTTATTGTATTTTATAATAAGAAAATAAAATGATGATTTCAATGGTTAAGAACTCTTAATCATAATATTTACTTTAATGACATTAATAAATCAAATTAGTTTATTAATCATAGACTATTTCTATATTTGTTATATTTTATAATCACAAACTTATTAATTATAAATTACCTCACAAAAGATTTTAATTTTTAATTATTTTTTAATATATTAATTATCATACAATCATATAATAGAAAAGCAAGATGAGATCTTGCCAAGTGTCAATCTCTCATGCATTCTCATTTTATATTGTTGCTATAAAAGGAAAGTTTGTCTTACTTTAATTCTATTAATTATTAATTATTTAAATTAAATAAATATTAATAAAATGGAAAAAAAAATGTTTGTTATGAACACGTTAAATCATGTATGTTTGGACAACTCCTAAACCCTCTAGGATACATCACAATAATTTTCTTATATTTTGAATCAAAATTTATTTTATATATATATATATATATATATATATATATATATATATATATATATATATATATATATATATATATATATATATATATATATATATAGGAACAAGATTCTTAATGGCAATCCTAATTTTGAGTTTTGATTTTGTTTTGAATGATTTTAGGTGAATCTTTGATGGAAGATATAAGGACATTAACGATGTTGTTGGAAGTTAAGGACTTTTCTTGGTAGAGAATAAATTACAAATACTTAACTAATATAGATGCTACCTTTAATTTATTTTTGAAATTTTGTATAGGTTAGCTAATATAATTGATAGCATTTATGAATCTTATTAATCAGATCCAATGGTAATTTTGTGACCAAACATTTTGAAAAAATTCAAAAACACTATGTGCAACTTGGAGTCATACCAATGGGAGTTGCATGATTATGCTCCCTCAAAGCCAACTAATTTAATTCTCTCTGTTAACACAAGTTGATTTTATACTTTTTATTTTATACAAATATTTATGTCATGAAAAATAGACTAAAGGTAACACAATATAATGAAAATATGAAAAATAAAAATGTAAAATTTAGTTAAATTACATTTTAAACAATTTCTGTGAATGGAAATAAGATATAAGAACAGAATAATTTGATCTAATCTAATAAATTAAATATTTTAATTCGTATGATTGTAGCATTTGAATTTGTCACTTAAAATTAGAATTTTTAAATTTTGTTATTATTCACGTAATTAATTCATCCAAATCATATAAATTAGATTTTCATTTATTTCAATAATATATGTTAATAATAAAACTTTAAATCATAACATTCATTTTAATGACAATATTAAATCAAATTGTTTTATCGATCCTAGATTGTTCTATACATTTATTGTATTTTATATTAAGAAAATAAAATCGATGATTTCAATGGTTAAGAACTCTTAATCATAATATTTACTTTAATGACATTAATAAATCAAATTAGTTTATTAATCATAGACTATTTTTATATTTTTATATTTTTATATTTTATAATCACAAACTTATTAATTATAAATTACCTCACAAAGATTTTAATTTTTATTTACTTTTAATATATTAATTATCATACAATAGAAAAAGCAAGTTGAGATCTTTGGCAAGTTTTCCAAGTGTCAATCTCTCATGCATTCTCTTTTTATTGTTGCTATAAAAGGAAAGTTTGTCTTACTTTAATTCTATTAATTATTAATTATTTTAAATTAAATAAATATTAATAAAATGCAAAAAAATGTTTGTTATGAACACGTTAAATCATGTATGCTTGGACAACTCAATAGTTTCTTTGAAAATGTAGAGTCATTGATATCAATTGGAACCAAAATGTGAGTTGGGAGAAACAAAAAAATGTTAACCCTTAGTCTTCTTCACTTCCTCTTCACATTAAAAAAACTCTCTCTTCTTCTTAATTCCTTCCATAATCTCCTCTTCTACAAAATCAAAAACACCACATAAACCCTAATCAACCACCACCAAAAAATATTTCAGTGAGTGATGTTATGAGTGTAGCATTTGGCTTTGTCACTTAAAATTAGAATTTTAAATTTTTGTATATATGTCACGTAATTAATTCATCCAAATCATATAAATTAGATTTTGATTTATTTCAATAATATATGTTAATAATAAAACTTTAAATCATAACATTCATTTTAATGACAATATTAAATCAAATTTTTTATCGATCCTAGATTACTTATTGTATTTTATAATAAGAAAATAAAATCGATGATTTCAATGGTTAAGAACTCTAAATCATAATATTTACTTTAATGACATTAATAAATCAAATTAGTTTACTAATCATAGACTATTTCTATATTTGTTATATTTTATAATAACAAACTTATTAATTATAAATTACCTCACAAAAGATTTTAATTTTTAATTATTTTAATATATTAATTATCATACAATCATACAATAGAAAAGCAAGATGAGATCTTTGGCAAGTTTGCAAGTGTCAATCTCTCATGCATTCTCATTTTATATTGTTGCTATAAAAGGAAAGTTTGTCTTACTTTAATTTATTAATTATTAATTATTTTAAATTAAATAAATATTAATAAAATGCAAAAAAATGTTTGTTATGAACACGTTAAATCATGTATGCTTGGACAACTCAATAGTTTCTTTGAAAAATGTAGAGTCATTGATATCAATTGAACCCAAATAAGTGAGTTGGAGAAGCAACAAAATTTGAACCTCAAAGTTTCAATCCTAAAACTCTAAGGATATCTTCACCCTCTTAACCTAAAGGGATTATATGTGAAACCTTGATAGATACAAAGACCCTCTTAACGATGTAGCTAGAAGTTAAGGACTTTTCTTTGTAGATAATAAGTTACAAATACTTAACTAATATAGATGCTACCTTTAATTTATTTTTGAAATTTTTGTATAGGTTAGCGACCATATTTGGATATTTATGAATTGATGAAGCGAGATTCAATAGTGGTGGTTGGTTGACCAAACAATTTGAGATTAAAAGATTCAAAACACTATGTTACAAGTTTAGAGTTCCATGTCAATGGGAGTTGCATCGAGAATAGAGATTATGCTCCCTCAAAGCCAACTAATTGAATTATATTACTTACAAGTTGATTTTATACCCTTTTCTCAAACATGTCATAAAAACAAGACTATAGAGTGACACAATAGAATGAAAATATGAAAAATAAAGATGTGTAAAATTTAGTAAAATTGCATTTTAAAACGATTTGTGAATGGAAATAAGATATAAGAAGAGAATAATTTGGTCTTGTTAATCAACGATTTGTCTAGTCTGCTAATAATCAAGGTTATTGTGTGAATGAAATGAGATACAAAAAGCCAATTTAGATTCTTGATTTCATAAAAACAAAAATATTTATGTAGCAATTAACGTTTAAATATTTGTATAATAAGCTGTAGCATTTGGCTTTGTCACTTAAAATTAGAATTTTTAAATTTTGTTGTTCTTAACGTAATTAATTCATCCAAATCATATAAATTAGATTTTCATTTATTTCAATAATATATGTTAATAATAAAACTTTAAATCATAACATTCATTTTAATGACAATATTAAATCAAATTGTTTTATCGATCCTAGATTGTTCTATACATTTATTGTATTTTATAATAAGAAAATAAAATCGATGATTTCAATGGTTAAGAACTCTTAATCATAATATTTACTTTAATGACATTAATAAATCAAATTAGTTTATTAATCATAGACTATTTCTATATTTGTTATATTTTATAATCACAAACTTATTAATTATAAATTACCTCACAAAAGATTTTAATTTTTAATTATTTTTTAATATATTAATTATCATACAATCATACAATAGAAAAAGCAAGATGAGATCTTGCCAAGTGTCAATCTCTCATGCATTCTCATTTTATATTGTTGCTATAGGAAAGTTTGAA
>CM038795.1:66194124-66437845 GCA_021764765.1 Vicia sativa
AAAATTAGAATTTTTAAATTTTTGTTGTTCTTAAACGTAATTAATTCATCCAAATGATATAAATTAGATTTTATTTATTTCAATAATATATGTTAATAATAAACTTTAAATCGAATATTCATTTTAATGACAATATTAAATCAAATTGTTTTATCATCCTAGATTGTTCTATACATTTATTGTATTTTATATTAAGAAAATAAAATCGATGATTTCAATGGTTAAGAACTGTTAATCATAATATTTACTTTAATGACATTAATAAATCAAATTAGTTTATTAATCATAGGATTATTTTATATATTTGTTATATTTACAATCAAAATATATTAATTATAAATTACCTCACAAAATTATTTTAATTTTTAATACTGTTTTAAATATATTAATTATCATACCATAGAAATAAGCAAGTTGAGATCTTTGGCAAGTTTTCTATGTCAATCTCTCATGCATTTTTATTGTTGCTTTTTAAAAGGAAAGTTTGTCTTACTTTAATTCTATTAATTATTAATTAATTTAAATTAAATAAATATTAATAAAAATGCAAAAAAAAAGTTTGTTATGAACATTAAATCATGTATACCGAAAACTCAATAGTTTTAAAATATAGTCATATATATCAATTGGAACCCAAACAGTGAGTCAGAGAAACAAAAAATGTAAAACCCCTTAGTATTCTTTCTTACTTCCTCTTCACATTAAAAATTATCTCTTCATTCTTCTTAATTCCTTCCATAATCTTCCTCTTCTACAAAATCAAAACACCACATAAACCCTAATCAACCACCACCAAAAATTATTTCTCAGAGTGTTGATGTTATGAGTGTAGCATTTGGCTTTGTCACTTAAAATTAGAATTTTTAAATTTTGTATATATGTCACGTAATTAATTCATCCAAATCATATAAATTAGATTTTGATTTATTTTAATAATATATGTTAATAATAAAACTTTAAATCATAATATTCATTTTAATGACAATATTAAATAATTGTATCGATCCTAGATTACTTATTGTATTTTATAATAAGAAATAAAATCGATGATTTCAATGGTTAAGAACTCTAAATCATAATACTTACTTTAATGACATTAATTAATCAAATTAGTTTACTAATCATAGACTATTTCTATATTTGTTATATTTTATAATAAAAACTTATTAATTATAAATTACCTCACAAAAGATTTTAATTTTAATCATTTTTTAATATAAAATTATCACAATCATACAATAGAAAAAGTAAGATGAGTTCTTTGGCAAGTTTACAAGTGTCAATTTCATGCATTCTCATTTTATATTGTTATAAAAGGAAAGTTTGTCTTACTTTTAATTCTATTAATTATTAATTATTTTAAATTAAATAAATATTATTAATAAAAATGAAAAATGTTTGTTATGAACACGTTAAATCATGTATGCTTTGAAAGTATAGTTTCTTTGAAAATGTAGAGTCATTGATATCAATTGAACTTAAATAGTGAGTTGGGAGAAGTAAATAAAAATTTGAACCTCAAAGTTTATATCTTCTCGACAACTCGTAAGAATATGTCATCAATATAAAGCCACTAGAATCATATTGTTTCAGAATGTTTCATAAACGCTATACTCCATCTCATATCAAACCCTTGTTTTTTGAAAATGAATCATTCGATTCCAAGGTTTGGGTGTTTACTAATCCATAAAGAGCTTTGTAGTTTAGATGACCATTCTTCCCGATTTTTGTTCACGGCCGTGAGGTTGTGACACGATACCTCTCTTGTAATGGACCGTTGAAATGCTGAGTTCATCCAAATGCATCATGTTAACTTCCAAATGCCTAAAGCAATCACCAATATGATTGTTTCATGCCTAGCTATAGAGCAAACACCAAAATAATCTAGTCCAGCTTAAAGAAAACTTCCGCCACTATCCTTGCTTTCAAGCTTTCCAACCGATCCATCCGCTTAAGCTTACCTTAAAACCCATCTAACGTTGATGACTTTTCTTTCTCCCTGAAGCTCAGTTAACTTCCAAGTCTTGTTTCCTTCAAGCCTTAAGTTCTTTTACAATGGCTCTTCATCCATATTTTCTTCTTGAGAACTTTTCCAACTCACTTTTTGTCTTAATCTCTTCCTGATTTAGAACCGTATTCTTCTCTAGACTTTCTTCTAAGTTCTATTTCCACTGTAGTTCCACCTTTGTTAATTTCTCGACCTTATCTAGAACCACCACCTTTAAAAGTTCGACACCTTTCAAAGTTCTTTCTTCGTAAGTTCCACCTTCAAAATTATGACCACCGCCAGAGGCTGGACTACCTTTAGAAGCTCTCCTTCAGAAGGTCCACCTTTAGAGTCATTGTTATACCCCAAAGTTTTCCCTCTTACTTCTCAAGACAATCCACAACTCCATACTCAGGATTTCATATGGTTGACTGTGACAAACCCTCTTTTAAGCAATCTATCCAAACTAGGGTTTTTCCTCAAGTCAAGATGGATTTCCAGTGCTCTAAATGATCATACCCTATAATATGCTTCTAAGGGATCACCATATCAAGTTTCAAGCCTTATAAGTCAAAATTGCTCATCCACTTGCTCAGATGGTTGAAAATCAACTATATTGGACAAAAAGTCAACTGTGGTCAACATGCAGTCAAACTTCTTATTTTTGGTCAACACCAATATTTTGAAGTAATATTCATACTTTGATCAAGGGTTGATCATGATTCATCAAGAAAGTCAAGATTTGATCAAAGATCAAAGTTTCCAAATTAGGGTTTTCTGACAAAAGTCAATAACTTTGACTGCATAACTTTCACATGCTTTATTAGAAATTTTCCACAAAAGCTCATTTAAAAGGAATTCAAGTCTCTACAACTTCATGTCTCACAAGCTTGGGCTAGAAATGCTTCATTTGAAGTTATGGATCAAAACATTATAGGTCCTTTAAAAGTCAACAAAAAGTCATTTGCAAAGAATGTTCATGAACATGAAAACTTCAATGAAGATGAAACCAAAATTGATGTTTATAATACATCTTGATCTTTCTAAAAAGTCCAAGAACACCCAAAATGTTAAAATTGAGCAAGATAAGTTGTGCAAATTGAGCATTTTTGAGTTGAAATAAAGGAAAATACTTGACAAATGCAAATATTTTTCAAATGGGCTTAGAATTTTATGATCCAAATCGATCTTAACATTATCCATAGTTCTATGCTCCTTGCCACGCCTCTTCCCAATTTATTAGATTTATTTTGATTTAAAGAATTTAAATTCAATTTTAATTAAATAAATGCAAAAGCAAGGTCTAAGACAAGTTGGCTTTGATTTCTACTTATCTTGAGGACCAAGGAAGCCCAAACAAGATGCCAAATTGGCAAGAATATTTAAGGAAAGATTGAGCCAAGTTTGGAAAGATTTTATAAATTTCAAATCAAATGTTCTCCATTGAAAGAATATTTTCTCTTAAAGTCTTGACTCATTACCCTCTATATATACCCAACTAGTTCAGATTTCAAGGGACGGATTACTAGCCTCTAAAGCAACCCTAAAATTCTCAAAATTCCAAGAAGTTGGCAAATTCGTATTCTATTTTCCAACCACTTTAGTCACTTTCAAGCACTATGTAACACTTGAGAACTGATTTTGGATTGTTTAATGTTTGATCGCAAATGTTGTAGATAGCAAGAGTCGGCACCGACTTTTTATTTTATCCAATTAAGGGATAAAAAGAATAGGAAAAGACCTTCGTTAGATTCTCGAGTAAGGGAGGATTATAAAAGGTATTAGCACCATTTCCATCTGTAGTTATCTACGGGCTCTTAATTGCTTTTAGCCTACTTTGAAACTTGCTTTCTGTGTGTGTGTTTGAAAATGTTTTGAAAGGCTTCGCTTGACTTTAATGATTCACGAATGTATACTTGTTCGAAATGTTTCGCTTTTGGAAAAGAACTTTGTAATGATTTACGTTAATGTATAAGGCGCTTGAAATGAACTTTTTAGAAAGTGGGGTGGAAAAGTTTTTTGATAGAGCAAGCAATTAAGAGTCTATTACCTACCTGTAATCTAACAAGCTGTTATTTACTTTCTTTTAGAATAGTGCTATCCATATCATAGTTGGTAGGTAACCCTATTTTTGGATGTGAAGGACATTTGGCATATAATGGTCATAAAGGCAACTGTAGGGTATCCTAGCACGTAGGACGATCATCACTTTTCGTGAGGAAAACATCGAGGGTCATCGAGGGACTATGATCTTTGATTCAAGGACTATGATGATATGTTTGTAGGCAACGGTGCTAGGATACTCTACGCTTCGAGGGACTTCGACCATTTATTCGAAAGGCAACAAGAGAGAATACCCTGTAGGTGCATGTGTGAAAAGAGTAATGAGTTCAGATAATTTATCTTGTGATTAGGTTAGCTATGGATTTTATCATGCCATACACGCCTAATTTACTAGCGCTTATAGGTGAAAGCAAATTATGAAAGTTGTTGAAAGTAAATCCGCTTATTACATGGCTTTAGGCGCTTACATAATATAGGAGTGGAAAGTAAACCATTAAACTATTACATCCCATGAGCAGTTACATAATATATTTCTGTATAAATGTTATGAGTGTAGCATTTGGCTTTGTCACTTAAAATTAGAATTTTAAATTTTGTATATATGTCACGAATTAATTCATCCAAATCATATAAATTAGATTTTGATTTATTTCAATAGTATATGTTAAAAATAAAACTTTAAATCATAACATTCATTTTAATGACAATATTAAATCAAATAATTTTATCGATCCTAGATTACTTATTGTATTTTATAATAAGAAAATAAAATCGATGATTTCAATTGTTAAGAACTCTAAATCATAATACTTACTTTAATGACATTAATAAATCAAATTAGTTTACTAATCATAGACTATTTCTATATTTGTTATATTTTATAATAAAAAACTAATTAATTATAAATTACCTCACAAAAGAATTTAATTTTTAATTACTGTTTTAATATATTAATTATCATACAATAGAAAAACGCAAGATGAGATGTTTGGCATGTTTGCCAAGTGTCAATCTCTCATGCATTCTCATTTTATATTGATGCCATAAAAGGAAAGTTTGTCCTACTTTAATTCTATTAATTATTAATTATTTTATATTAAATAAATATTAATAAAAATACAAAAAAAAATGTTTGTTATGAACACGTTAAATCATGTATGCTTGACAACTCAATAGTTTCTTTGAAAATGTAGAGTCATTGATATCAATTGAACCCAAATAGTGAGTTGGGAGAAACAAAAATGTTAACCCTTTAGTCTTCTTCACTTCTCTTCACATTAAAAATTATCTTCATTCTTCTTAATTCTTCCATAATCTCCTCTTCTACAAAATCAAAACACCACATAAACCCTAATCAACCACCACCAAAAATATTTCAGAGTGTTGATGTTAAGTGTAGCATTTGGCTTTGTCACTTAAAATTAGAATTTTTAAATTTTTGTATATATGTCACGTAATTAATTCATCCAAATCATATATTAGATTTTCATTTATTTCAATAATATATGTTAATAATAAAACTTTAAATCGAATATTCATTTTAATGACAATATTAAATCAAATAATTTTATCGATCCTAGATTGTTCTATACATTTATTGTATTTTATATTAAGAAAATAAAATCGATGCAATGGTTAAGAACTCTTAATCATAATATTACTTTAATGACATTTATAAATCAAATTAATTTATTAATCATAGACTATTTTATATTTGTTATATTTTATCATAAACTTATTAATTATAAATTACCTCACAAAAGAATTTAATTTTTAATTATGTTTTAATATATTAATTATCATACAATCGAAAAAGCAAGTTGAGATCTTGGCAAGTTTTCCAAGTGTCAATCTCATGCATTCTTTTTTTATTGTTGCTATAAAAGGAAAGTTTGTCTTATTTAATTTATTAATTATTAATTAATTTAAATTAAATTAAGATTAATGAAAATGCAAAAAAAAAGTTTGTTATGAACACGTTAAATCATGTATGCTTGGACAACTCAATAGTTTCTTTGAAAATGTAGAGTCATTGATATCAATTGAACCCAAACAGTGAGTTGGGAGAAAAAAAAAATGTTAACCCCTTTAGTCTTCTTCTACTTCCTCTTCACATTAAAAATTATCTCTTCATTCTTCTTAATTCCTTCCATAATCTCCTCTTCTACAAAATCAAAAACACATAAACCTAAAAACACCTATTTCTGTAGGAGTGATGTTATGAGTGTAGCATTTGCTTTGTTTAAAATTAGATTTTTAAATTTTTGTATATATGTCACGTAATTAATTCATCCAAATCATATACATTAGATTTTCATTTATTTCAATAATATATGTTAATAAAACTTTAAATCGTAAATATCATTTTAATGACAATATTAAATCAAATTGTTTTATCGATCCTAGATTGTTCTATACATTTATTGTATTTTATATTAAGAAAATAAAATTGATGATTTCAATGGTTAAGAACTCTTAATCATAATATTTATTTAATAATATTTATAAATCAAATTAGTTTATTAATCATAGACTATTTTATATTTGTTATATTTTTATCACAAACTTATTAATTATAAATTATCACAAAAGATTTTAATTTTTAATTACTGTTTTAATATATTAATTATCATACAATCGAAAAGCAAGTTGAGATCTTTGGCAAGTTTTCCAAGTGTCAATCTCTCATGCATTCTCTTTATTGTTGCTATAAAAGGAAAGTTTGTCTTACTTTAATTCTATTAATTATTAATTATTTAAATTAAATTAAGATTAATGAAAATGCAAAAAAATGTTTGTTATGAACACGTTAAATCATGTATGCTTGGACAACTCAATAGTTTCTTTGAAAAATGTAGAGTCATTGATATCAATTGAATCCAAAGGTGAGTTGGGAGAAAAAAAAATGTTAACCCTTTAGTCTTCTTACTTCCTCTTCACATTAAAAATTATCTCTTCATTCTTCTTAATTCCTTCCATAATCTCCTCTTTCTACAAAATCAAAAACACCACATAAACCCTAATCAACCACCACAAAAATATCTTGGTAGTGATGTTATGAGTGTAGCATTTGGCTTTGTCACTTAAAATTAGAATTTTTAAATTTTTGTATATATGTCACGTAATTAATTCATCCAAATCATATAAATTAGATTTTGATTTATTTCAATAATATATGTTAATAATAAAACTTTAAATCATAATATTCATTTTAATGACAATATTAAATCAAATAATTTTATCGATCCTAGATTACTTATTGTATTTTTATAATAAGAAAATAAAATCGATGATTTCAATGGTTAAGAACTCTAAATCATAATACTTACTTTAATGACATTAATAAATCAAATTAGTTTACTAATCATAGACTATTTCTATATTTGTTATATTTTATAATAAAAATTATTAATTATAAATTACCTCACAAAAGATTTTAATTTTAATTAGTTTTTAATATATTAATTATCATACAATCATGCAATAGAAAAGCAAGATGAGATCTTTGGCAAGTTTTCCAAGTGTCAATCTCTCATGCATTCTCATTTTATATTGATGCCATAAAAGGAAAGTTTGTCCTACTTTAATTTATTAATTATTAATTATTTAAATTAAATAATATTAATAAAAATTCAAAAAAATGTTTGTTATGAACACGTTAAATCATGTATGCTTGGACAACTCAATAGTTTCTTTGAAAATGTAGAGTCATTGATATCAATTGGAACCCAAACAGTGAGTTGGGAGAAACAAAATGTTAACCCTTAGTCTTCTTCACTTCCTTTACACATTAAAAAATTATCTCTCTTCATACTTCTTAATTCCTTCCATAATCTTCTCTTTTACAAAATCAAAAACACCTCATAAACCCTAATCAACCACCACCAAAAAATATTTCTGTAGCAGTGATGTTATGAGTGTAGAATTTGGCTTTGTCACTTAAAATTAGAATTTTTAAATTTTTGTATATATGTCACGTAATTAATTAATCCAAATCATATAAATTAGATTTTGATTTATTTCAATAATATATGTTAATAATAAAACTTTAAATCATAACATTCATTTTAATGACAATATTAAATCAAATAATTTTATCGATCCTAGATTATTTATTGTATTTTATAATAACAAAATAAAATCGATGATTTCAATTGTTAAGAACTCTAAATCATAATACTTACTTTAATGACATTAATAAATCAAATTAGTTTACTAATCATAGACTATTTCTATATTTGTTATATTTTATAATAAAAAACTTATTAATTATAAATTACCTCACAAAAGATTTTAATTTTTAATTAGTTTTTTAATATATTAATTATCATACAATCATGCAATAGAAAAACGCAAGATGATCTTTGGCATGTTTGCCAAGTGTCAATCTCTCATGCATTCTCATTTTATATTGATGCTATAAAGGAAGGTTTGTCCTACTTTAATTCTATTAATTATTAATTATTTTAAATTAAATAAATATTAATAAAATTCAAAAAAAATGTTTGTTATGAACACGTTAAATCATGTATGCTTGACAACTCAATAGTTTCTTTGAAAAATGTAGAGTCATTGATATCAATTGAACCCAAAGGTGAGTTGGGAGAAAAAAAAATGTTAACCCCTTAGTCTTCTTCACTTCTTTTCACATTAAAAATTATCTCTTCATACTTCTTAATTCCTTCCATAATCTCTTTTTACAAAATCAAAAACACTCATAAACCCTAATCAACCACCACCAAAAATATTTGTAGTGTGATGTTATGAGTGTAGCATTTGCTTTGTCACTTAAAATTAGAATTTTTAAATTTTGTATATATGTCACGTAATTAATTCATCCAAATCATATATTAGATTTTCATTTATTTCAATAATATATGTTAATAATAAAACTTTAAATCGTAATATTCATTTTAATGACAATATTAAATCAAATAATTTTATCGATCCTAGATTGTTCTATACATTTATTGTATTTTATATTAAGAAAATAAAATCGATTCAATGGTTAAGAACTCTTAATCATAATATTGACTTTAATGACATTTATAAATCAAATTAGTTTATTAATCATAGACTATTTTTATATTTGTTATATTTTATCATCACAAACTTATTAATTATAAATTACCTCACAAAAGATTTTAATTTTTAATTACTGCTTTTAATATATTAATTATCATACAATAAAAAGCAAGTTGAGATCTTTGGCAAGTTTTCCAAGTGTCAATCTCTCATGCATTCTTTTTTTATTGTTGCTATAAAGGAAAGTTTGTCTTACTTTAATTTATTAATTATTAATTAATTTAAATTAAATTAAGATTAATGAAAATGCAAAAAAAGTTTGTTATGAACACGTTAAATCATGTATGCTTGACAACTCAATAGTTTCTTTGAAAATGTAGAGTCATTGATATCAATTGAACCCAAACAGTGAGTTGGGAGAAACAAAAAAATGTTAACCCCTTAGTCTCTTCACTTCCTTCACATTAAAAATTATCTCTCTTCATTCTTCTTAATCTTCCATAATCTCCTCTGCTTTGTCACTTAAAATTAAGATTTTTAAATTTTTGTATATATGTCACGTAATTAATTCATCCAAATCATATACATTAGATTTTCATTTATTTCAATAATATATGTTAATAATAAAACTTTAAATCGAATTCATTTTAATGACAATATTAAATCAAATTGTTTTATCGATCCTAGATTGTTCTATACATTTATTGTATTTTATATTAAGAAAATAAAATTGATGATTTCAATGGTTAAGAACTCTTAATCATAACATTTACTTTAATGATATTTATAAATCAAATTAGTTTATTAATCATAGACTATTTTTATATTTGTTATATTTATCATCACAAACTTATTAATTATAAATTACCTCACAAAAGATTTTAATTTTTAATTACTGTTTTAATATATTAATTATCATACAATCGAAAAAGCAAGTTGAGATCTTTGGCAAGTTTTCCAAGTGTCAATCTCTCATGCATTCTTTTTTATTGTTGCTATAAAAGGAAAGTTTGTCTTACTTTAATTCTATTAATTATTAATTAGTTTAAATTAAATTAAGATTAATGAAAATGCAAAAATGTTTGTTATGAACACGTTAAATCATGTATGCTTGACAACTCAATAGTTTCTTTGAAAATGTAGAGTCATTGATATCAATTGAATCCAAACAGTGAGTCAGAGAAACAAAAATGTTAACCCTTTAGTCTTCTTCACTTCCTCTTCACATTAAAAAATTATCTCTCTTCATTCTTCTTAATTCCTTCCATAATCTCCTCTTCTACAAAATCAAAAACACTACATAAACCCTAATCAACCACCACAAAAAAATATCTTGGTAGCAGTGATGTTATGAGTGTAGCATTTGGCTTTGTCACTTAAAATTAGAATTTTTAAATTTTTGTATATATGTCACGTAATTAATTAATCCAAATCATATAAATTAGATTTTGATTTATTTCAATAGTATATGTTAATAATAAAACTTTAAATCATAACATTCATTTTAATGACAATATTAAATCAAATAATTTTATCGATCCTAGATTACTTATTGTATTTTATAATAAGAAAATAAAATCGATGATTTCAATTGTTAAGAACTCTAAATCATAATACTTACTTTAATGACATTAATAAATCAAATTAGTTTACTAATCATAGACTATTTCTATATTTGTTATATTTTATAATAAAAAACTTATTAATTATAAATTACCTCACAAAAGATTTTAATTTTTAATTAGTTTTTAATATATTAATTATCATACAATCTGCAATAGAAAACGTAAGATGAGATCTTTGGCATGTTTGCCAAGTGTCAATCTCTCATGCATTCTCATTTTATATTGATGCTATAAAAGGAAGGTTTGTCCTACTTTAATTCTATTAATTATTAATTATTTTAAATTAAATAAATATTAATAAAAATTCAAAAAATGTTTGTTATGAACACGTTAAATCATGTATGCTTGACAACTCAATAGTTTTTTGAAAATGTAGAGTCATTGATATCAATTGAACCCAAACAGTGAGTTGGGAGAAAAAAAAAAATGTTAACCCCTTAGTCTTCTTCACTTCTTTACACATTAAAAATTATCTCTTCATACTTCTTAATTCCTTCCATAATCTCTCTTTTACAAAATCAAAAACACCTCATAAACCCTAATCAACCACCACCAAAAAATATTTATGTAGCAGTGATGTTATGAGTGTAGCATTTGGCTTTGTCACTTAAAATTAGAATTTTTAAATTTTTATATATAAGTCACGTAATTAATTAATCCAAATCATATAAGTTAGATTTTGATTTATTTCAATAATATATGTTAATAATAAAACTTTAAATCATAATATCATTTTAATGACAATATTAAATCAAATAATTTTATCGATCCTAGATTACTTATTGTATTTTATAATAAGAAAATAAAATCGATGATTTCAATTGTTAAGAACTCTAAATCATAATACTTACTTTAATGAAATTAATAAATCAAATTAGTTTACTAATCATAGACTATTTCTATATTTGTTATATTTTATAATAAAAAACTTATTAATTATAAATTACCTCACAAAAGATTTTAATTTTTAATTAGTTTTTAATATATTAATTATCATACAATCATGCAATAGAAAACGCAAGATGAGATCTTTGGCATGTTTGCAAGTGTCAATCTCTCATGCATTCTCATTTTATATTGATGCCATAAAAGGAAGGTTTGTCCTACTTTAATTCTATTAATTATTAATTATTTTAAATTAAATAAATATTAATAAAATTCAAAAAAATGTTTGTTATGAACACGTTAAATCATGTATGCTTGGACAACTCAATAGTTTCTTTGAAAATGTAGAGTCATTGATATCAATTGAACCCAAACAGTGAGTTGGGAGAAACAAAAAATGTTAACCCTTTAGTCTTCTTCACTTCCTTTACACATTAAAAATTATCTCTTCATACTTCTTAATTCCTTCCATAATCTTCTTTACAAAATCAAAACACCTCATAAACCCTAATCAACCACCACCAAAAATATTTCAGAGAAGTGATGTTATGAGTGTAGCATTTTGCTTTGTCACTTAAAATTAGAATTTTAAATTTTGTATATATGTCACGTAATTAATTCATCCAAATCATATAAATTAGATTTTCATTTATTTCAATAATATATGTTAATAATAAAACTTTAAATCGTAATATCATTTTAATGACAATATTAAATCAAATAATTTTATCGATCCTAGATTGTTCTATACATTTATTGTATTTTATATTAAGAAAATAAAATCGATGCAATGGTTAAGAACTCTTAATCATAATATTGACTTTAATGACATTTATAAATCAAATTAATTTATTAATCATAGACTATTTTATATTTGTTATATTTTATCACAAACTTATTAATTATAAATTACCTCACAAAAGAATTTAATTTTTAATTATTGTTTTAATATATTAATTATCATACAATCGAAAAAGCAAGTTGAGATCTTTGGCAAGTTTTCCAAGTGTCAATCTCTCATGCATTCTTTTTTATTGTTGCTATAAAAGGAAAGTTTGTCTTACTTTAATTTATTAATTATTAATTAATTTAAATTAAATTAAGATTAATGAAAATGCAAAAAATGTTTGTTATGAACACGTTAAATCATGTATGCTTGGACAACTCAATAGTTTCTTTGAAAATGTAGAGTCATTGATATCAATTGGAATCCAAACAGTGAGTTGGGAGAAACAAAAATGTTAAACCCTTAGTCTTCTTCACTTCCTCTTCACATTAAAAATTATCTCTTCATTCTTCTTAATTCCTTCCATAATCTCTCTTCTACAAAATCAAAACACCACATAAACCCTAATCAACCACCACCAAAAAATATTTTGTAGTGATGTTATGAGTGTAGCATTTGGCTTTGTCACTTAAAATTAGAATTTTTAAATTTTGTATATATGTCACGTAATTAATTAATCCAAATCATATAAATTAGATTTTGATTTATTTCAATATATATGTTAATAATAAAACTTTAAATCATAATATTCATTTTAATGACAATATTAAATCAAATAATTTTATCGATCCTAGATTACTTATGTATTTTATAATAAGAAAATAAAATCGATGATTTCAATTGTTAAGAACTCTAAATCATAATACTTACTTTAATGACATTAATAAATCAAATTAGTTTACTAATCATAGACTATTTCTATATTTGTTATATTTTATAATAAAAATTATTAATTATAAATTACCTCACAAAAGATTTTAATTTTTAATTAGTTTTTAATATATTAATTATCATACAATCATGCAATAGAAAACGCAAGATGAGATCTTTGGCATGTTTGCCAAGTGTCAATCTCTCATGCATTCTCATTTTATATTGATGCTATAAAAGGAAGGTTTGTCCTACTTTAATTTATTAATTATTAATTATTTAAATTAAATAAATATTAATAAAAATTCAAAAAAATGTTTGTGATGAACACGTTAAATCATGTATGCTTGGACAACTCAATAGTTTCTTTGAAAATGTAGAGTCATTGATATCAATTGAACCCAAACAGTGAGTTGGGAGAAACAAAAAAATGTTAACCCTTTAGTCTTCTTCACTTCCTTTACACATTAAAAATTATCTCTATTCATACTTCTTAATTCTTCCATAATCTTCTTTAAATAAAAACACCTCATAAACCCTAATCAACCACCACCAAAAATATTTCAGAATGATGTTATGAGTGTAGCATTTGGCTTTGTCACTTAAAATTAGAATTTTAAATTTTTGTATATATGTCACGTAATTAATTCATCCAAATCATATAAATTAGATTTTGATTTATTTCAATAATATGTTAATAATAAAACTTTAAATCATAACATTCATTTTAATGACAATATTAAATCAAATAATTTTATCGATCCTAGATTACTTATTGTATTTTATAATAAGAAAATAAAATCGATGATTTCAATTGTTAAGAACTCTAAATCATAATACTTACTTTAATGACATTAATAAATCAAATTAGTTTACTAATCATAGACTATTTCTATATTTGTTATATTTTATAATAAAAACTTATTAATTATAAATTACCTCACAAAAGATTTTAATTTTTAATTAGTTTTTAATATATTAATTATCATACAATCATGCAATAGAAAAACGCAAGATGAGATCTTTGGCATGTTTGCCAAGTGTCAATCTCTCATGCATTCTCATTTTATATTGATGCCATAAAAGGAAGTTTGTCCTACTTTAATTTATTAATTATTAATTATTTTAAATTAAATAAATATTTAAAAATTCAAAAAAAAAATGTTTGTTATGAACACGTTAAATCATGTATGCTTGGACAACTCAATAGTTTCTTTGAAAATGTAGAGTCATTGATATCAATTGGAACCCAAACAGTGAGTTGGGAGAAACAAAAATGTTAACCCTTTAGTCTTCTTCACTTCCTTTACACATTTAAAAATTATCTCTCTTCATACTTCTTAATTCCTTCCATAATCTTTCTTTACAAAATCAAAACACCTCATAAACCCTAATCAACCACCACCAAAAATATTTCAGTAGTTGATGTTATGAGTGTAGCATTTGGCTTTGTCACTTAAAATTAGAATTTTTAAATTTTTGTATATATGTCACGTAATTAATTCATCCAAATCATATAAATTAGATTTTGATTTATTTCAATAATATATGTTAATAATAAAACTTTAAATCATAACATTCATTTTAATCACAATATTAAATCAAATTTTTTTATCGATCCTAGATTACTTATTGTATTTTATAATAAGAAAATAAAATCGATGATTTCAATTGTTAAGAACTCTAAATCATAATACTTACTTTAATGACATTAATAAATCAAATTAGTTTACTAATCATAGACTATTTCTATATTTGTTATATTTTATAATAAAAAACTTATTAATTATAAATTACCTCACAAAAGATTTAAATTTTTAATTAGTTTTTTAGTATATTAATTATCATACAATCATGCAATAGAAAAACGCAAGATGAGATCTTTGGCATGTTTGCCAAGTGTCAATCTCATTCTCATTTTATATTGATGCCATAAAAGGAAGGTTTGTCCTACTTTAATTCTATTAATTATTAATTATTTTAAATTAAATAAATATTAATAAAAATTCAAAAAAAAAATGTTTGTGATGAACACGTTAAATCATGTATGCTTGGACAACTCAATAGTTTCTTTGAAAAATGTAGAGTCATTGATATCAATTGGAACCCCAACAGGTGAGTTGGGAGAAACAAAAAAAATGTTAACCCCTTAGTCTTCTTCACTTCCTTTACACATTAAAAAATTATCTCTCTTCATACTTCTTAATTCCTTCCATAATCTTCTCTTTTACAAAATCAAAAACACCTCATAAACCCTTATCAACCACCACCAAAAAATATTTCTGTAGCAGTGATGTTATGAGTGTAGCATTTTGCTTTGTCACTTAAAATTAGAATTTTTAAATTTTTGTATATATGTCACGTAATTAATTCATCCAAATCATATACATTAGATTTTCATTTATTTCAATAATATATGTTAATAATAAAACTTTAAATCGTAACATTCATTTTAATGACAATATTAAATCAAATAATTTTATCGATCCTAGATTGTTCTATACATTTATTGTATTTTATATTAAGAAAATAAAATCGATGCAATGGTTAAGAACTCTTAATCATAATATTGACTTTAATGACATTTATAAATCAAATTAATTTATTAATCATAGACTATTTTTATATTTGTTATATTTTATCATCACAAACTTATTAATTATAAATTACCTCACAAAAGAATTTAATTTTTAATTATTGTTTTAATATATTAATTATCATACAATCGAAAAGCAAGTTGAGATCTTTGGCAAGTTTTCCAAGTGTCAATTTCTAATGCATTCTCTTTTTTATTGTTGCTATAAAGGAAAGTTTGTCTTACTTTAATTCTATTAATTATTAATTAGTTTAAATTAAATTAAGATTAATGAAAATGCAAAAAAATGTTTGTTATGAACACGTTAAATCATGTATGCTTGGACAACTCAATAGTTTCTTTGAAAATGTAGAGTCATTGATATCAATTGAACCCAAACAGTGAGTTGGGAGAAACAAAAAAATGTTAACCCTTTAGTCTTCTTCACTTTACACATTAAAAATTATCTCTCTTCATACTTCTTAATTCCTTCCATAATCTTCTTTTACAAAATCAAAACACCTCATAAACCCTAATCAACCACCACCAAAAATATTTCAGCAGTGATGTTATGAGTGTAGCATTTTGCTTTGTCACTTAAAATTAGAATTTTAAATTTTTGTATATATGTCACGTAATTAATTCATCCAAATCATATACATTAGATTTTCATTTATTTCAATAATATATGTTAATAATAAAACTTTAAATCGTAATATTCATTTTAATGACAATATTAAATCAAATAATTTTATCGATCCTAGATTGTTCTATACATTTATTGTATTTTATATTAAGAAAATAAAATCGATGCAATGGTTAAGAACTCTTAATCATAATATTGACTTTAATGACATTTATAAATCAAATTAATTTATTAATCATAGACTATTTTTATATTTGTTATATTTTATCATCACAAACTTATTAATTATAAATTACCTCACAAAAGAATTTAATTTTTAATTATTGTTTTAATATATTAATTATCATACAATCGAAAAAGCAAGTTGAGATCTTTGGCAAGTTTTCCAAGTGTCAATCTCTAATGCATTCTCTTTTTTTATTGTTGCTATAAAAGGAAAGTTTGTCTTACTTTAATTCTATTAATTATTAATTAATTTAAATTAAATTAAGATTAATGAAAATGCAAAAAAAATGTTTGTTATGAACACGTTAAATCATGTATGCTTGGACAACTCAATAGTTTCTTTGAAAAATGTAGAGTCATTGATATCAATTGGAATCCAAACAGGTGAGTTGGGAGAAACAAAAAAAATGTTAAACCCTTAGTCTTCTTCACTTCCTCTTCACATTAAAAAATTATCTCTCTTCATTCTTCTTAATTCCTTCCATAATCTCCTCTTCTACATCATCAAAAACACCACATAAACCCTAATCAACCACCACCAAAAAATATTTTTGTAGCAGTGATGTTATGAGTGTAGCATTTGGCTTTGTCACTTAAAATTAGAATTTTTAAATTTTTGTATATATGTCACGTAACTAATTCATCCAAATCATATAAATTAGATTTTGATTTATTTCAATAATATATAATAATAATAAAACTTTAAATCATAACATTAATTTTAATGACAATATTAAATCAAATAATTTTATCGATCCTAGATTACTTATTGTATTTTATAATAAGAAAATAAAATCGATGATTTCAATTGTTAAGAACTCTAAATCATAATACTTACTTTAATGACATTAATAAATCAAATTAGTTTACTAATCATAGACTATTTCTATATTTGTTATATTTTATAATAAAAAACTTATTAATTATAAATTACCTCACAAAAGATTTTAATTTTTAATTAGTTTTTTAATATATTAATTATCATACAATCATGCAATAGAAAAACGCAAGATGAGATCTTTGGCATGTTTGGCAAGTGTCAATCTCTCATGCATTCTCATTTTATATTGATGCCATAAAAGGAAGGTTTGTCCTACTTTAATTCTATTAATTATTAATTATTTTAAATTAAATAAATATTAATAGAAATTCAAATTAAAAATGTTTTGATGAACACGTTAAATCATGTATGCTTGGACAACTCAATAGTTTCTTTGAAAAATGTAGAGTCATTGATATCAATTGGAACCCAAACAGGTGAGTTGGGAGAAACAAAAAAAAATGTTAACCCCTTAGTCTTCTTCACTTCCTTTACACATTAAAAAATTATCTCTATTCATACTTCTTAATTCCTTCCATAATCTTCTCTTTTACAAAATCAAAAACACCTCATAAACCCTAATCAACCGCCACCAAAAATATTTCGTAATGTGATGTTATGAGTGTAGCATTTGGCTTTGTCACTTTAAATTAGAATTTTTAAATTTTTGTATATATGTCACGTAATTAATTCATCCAAATCATATAAATTAGATTTTGATTTATTTCAATAGTATATGTTAATAATAAAACTTTAAATCATAACATTCATTTTAATGACAATATTAAATCAAATAATTTTATCGATCCTAGATTACTTATTGTATTTTATAATAAGAAAATAAAATCGATGATTTCAATTGTTAAGAACTCTAAATCATAATACTTACTTTAATGACATTAATAAATCAAATTAGTTTACTAATCATAGACTATTTCTATATTTGTTATATTTTATAATAAAAAACTTATTAATTATAAATTACCTCACAAAAGATTTTAATTTTTAATTAGTTTTTTAATATATTAATTATCATACAATCATGCAATAGAAAAACGCAAGATGAGATCTTTGGCATGTTTGCCAAGTGTCAATCTCTCATGCATTCTCATTTTATATTGATGCCATAAAAGGAAGGTTTGTCCTACTTTAATTCTATTAATTATTAATTATTTTAAATTAAATAAATATTTAAAAAAATTCAAAAAAAAAAATGTTTGTGATGAACACGTTAAATCATGTATGCTTGGACAACTCAATAGTTTCTTTGAAAAATGTAGAGTCATTGATATCAATTGGAACCCAAACAGGTGAGTTGGGAGAAACAAAAAATGTTAACCCTTAGTCTTCTTCACTTTACACATTTAAAAATTATCTCTTCATACTTCTTAATTCCTTCCATAATCTTCTTTTACAAAATCAAAACACCTCATAAACCCTAATCAACCACCACCAAAAATATTTTGTGATGTTATGAGTGTAGCATTTGCTTTGTCACTTAAAATTAGAATTTTTAAATTTTTGTATATATGTCACGTAATTAATTCATCCAAATCATATACATTAGATTTTCATTTATTTCAATAATATATGTTAATAATAAAACTTTAAATCGTAACATTCATTTTAATGACAATATTAAATCAAATAATTTTATCGATCCTAGATTGTTCTATACATTTATTGTATTTTATATTAAGAAAATAAAATCGATGCAATGGTTAAGAACTCTTAATCATAATATTGACTTTAATGACATTTATAAATCAAATTAATTTATTAATCATAGACTATTTTTATATTTGTTATATTTTATCATCACAAACTTATTAATTATAAATTACCTCACAAAAGAATTTAATTTTTAATTATTGTTTTAATATATTAATTATCATACAATCGAAAAAAGCAAGTTGAGATCTTTGGCAAGTTTTCCAAGTGTCAATCTCTAATGCATTCTCTTTTTTTATTGTTGCTATAAAAGGAAAGTTTGTCTTACTTTAATTCTATTAATTATTAATTAGTTTAAATTAAATTAAGATTAATGAAAATGCAAAAAAATGTTTGTTATGAACACGTTAAATCATGTATGCTTGGACAACTCAATAGTTTCTTTGAAAATGTAGAGTCATTGATATCAATTGAATCCAAACAGGTGAGTTGGGAGAAACAAAAAATGTTAACCCCTTAGTCTTCTTCACTTCCTCTTCACATTAAAAATTATCTTCATTCTTCTTAATTCCTTCCATAATCTCCTCTTCTACAAAATCAAAAACACCACATAAACCCTAATCAACCACCACCAAAAAATATTTTCAGATGTTATGAGTGTAGCATTTGGCTTTGTCACTTAAAATTAGAATTTTTAAATTTTTGTATATATGTCAGGTAATTAATTAATCCAAATCATATAAATTAGATTTTGATTTATTTCAATAGTATATGTTAATAATAAAACTTTAAATCATAACATTCATTTTAATGACAATATTAAATCAAATAATTTTATCGATCCTAGATTACTTATTGTATTTTATAATAAGAAAATAAAATCGATGATTTCAATGGTTAAGAACTCTAAATCATAATACTTACTTTAATGACATTAATAAATCAAATTAGTTTACTAATCATAGACTATTTCTATATTTGTTATATTTTATAATAAAAAACTTATTAATTATAAATTACCTCACAAAAGATTTAAATTTTTAATTAGTTTTTTAGTATATTAATTATCATACAATCATGCAATAGAAAAACGCAAGATGAGATCTTTGGCATGTTTGCCAAGTGTCAATCTCATTCTCATTTTATATTGATGCCATAAAAGGAAGGTTTGTCCTACTTTAATTTATTAATTATTAATTATTTTAAATTAAATAAATATTAATAAAATTCAAAAAAAATGTTTGTGATGAACACGTTAAATCATGTATGCTTGGACAACTCAATAGTTTCTTTGAAAATGTAGAGTCATTGATATCAATTGAACCCAACAGTGAGTTGGGAGAAACAAAAAATGTTAACCCTTAGTCTTCTTCACTTCCTTTACACATTAAAAATTATCTCTCTTCATACTTCTTAATTCCTTCCATAATCTTCTCTTTACAAAATCAAAAACACCTCATAAACCCTAATCAACCACCACCAAATGTTATGAGTGTAGCATTTGCTTTGTCATTAAAATTAGATTGTTATTGTCAATACATTAGAAATTTTAATATTTAAATAATATATTATTAATAATATTAAATCGATCGATCCTAGATCCTAGATCGATGCAATGGTTAAGATTGACTTTAATGAATTTATAAATCAAATTATTTATTAATCATAGACTATTTTATATTTGTTATATTTTATCATCACAAACTTATTAATTATAATTTTTAATTAATTATTGTTTTAATATATTAATTATCATACAATCAAAAAGCAAGTTGAGATCTTTGGCAAGTTTTCCAAGTGTCAATTTCATGCATTCTCTTTTTATTGTTGCTATAAAAGGAAAGTTTGTCTTACTTTAATTCTATTAATTATTAATTAGTTTAAATTAAATTAAGATTAATGAAAATGCAAAAAATGTTTGTTATGAACACGTTAAATCATGTATGCTTGGACAACTCAATAGTTTCTTTGAAAATGTAGAGTCATTGATATCAATTGAATCCAAACAGGTGAGTTGGGAGAAACAAAAAAATGTTAACCCCTTAGTCTTCTTCACTTCCTCTTCACATTAAAAAATTATCTCTCTTCATTCTTCTTAATTCCTTCCATAATCTCCTCTTCTACAAAATCAAAAACACCACATAAACCCTAATCAACCACCACCAAAAAATATTTCAGTAGTGATGTTATGAGTGTAGCATTTGGCTTTGTCACTTAAAATTAGAATTTTTAAATTTTTGTATATATGTCAGGTAATTAATTAATCCAAATCATATAAATTAGATTTTGATTTATTTCAATAGTATATGTTAATAATAAAACTTTAAATCATAACATTCATTTTAATGACAATATTAAATCAAATAATTTTATCGATCCTAGATTACTTATTGTATTTTATAATAAGAAAATAAAATCGATGATTTCAATGGTTAAGAACTCTAAATCATAATACTTACTTTAATGACATTAATAAATCAAATTAGTTTACTAATCATAGACTATTTCTATATTTGTTATATTTTATAATAAAAAACTTATTAATTATAAATTACCTCACAAAAGATTTTAATTTTTAATTAGTTTTTTAGTATATTAATTATCATACAATCATGCAATAGAAAAACGCAAGATGAGATCTTTGGCATGTTTGCCAAGTGTCAATCTCTCATGCATTCTCATTTTATATTGATGCCATAAAAGGAAGGTTTGTCCTACTTTAATTCTATTAATTATTAATTATTTTAAATTAAATAAATATTAATAAAAATTCAAAAAAAAAAATGTTTGTGATGAACACGTTAAATCATGTATGCTTGGACAACTCAATAGTTTCTTTGAAAAATGTAGAGTCATTGATATCAATTGAACCCTAACAGTGAGTTGGGAGAAACAAAAAATGTTAACCCCTTAGTCTTCTTCACTTCCTTTACACATTAAAAAATTATCTCTCTTCATACTTCTTAATTCCTTCCATAATCTTCTCTTTTACAAAATCAAAAACACCTCATAAACCCTAATCAACCACCACCAAAAAATATTTCTGTAGCAGTGATGTTATGAGTGTAGCATTTTGCTTTGTCACTTAAAATTAGAATTTTTAAATTTTTGTATATATGTCACGTAATTAATTCATCCAAATCATATACATTAGATTTTCATTTATTTCAATAATATATGTTAATAATAAAACTTTAAATCGTAACATTCATTTTAATGACAATATTAAATCAAATAATTTTATCGATCCTAGATTGTTCTATACATTTATTGTATTTTATATTAAGAAAATAAAATCGATGCAATGGTTAAGAACTCTTAATCATAATATTGACTTTAATGACATTTATAAATCAAATTAATTTATTAATCATAGACTATTTTATATTTGTTATATTTTATCATCACAAACTTATTAATTATAAATTACCTCACAAAAGAATTTAATTTTTAATTATTGTTTTAATATATTAATTATCATACAATCGAAAAAGCAAGTTGAGATCTTTGGCAAGTTTTCCAAGTGTCAATCTCTAATGCATTCTTTTTTTATTGTTGCTATAAAGGAAAGTTTGTCTTACTTTAATTCTATTAATTATTAATTAATTTAAATTAAATTAAGATTAATGAAAATGCAAAAAATGTTTGTTATGAACACGTTAAATCATGTATGCTTGGACAACTCAATAGTTTCTTTGAAAAATGTAGAGTCATTGATATCAATTGGAATCCAAACAGGTGAGTTGGGAGAAACAAAAAAAATGTTAACCCCTTAGTCTTCTTCACTTCCTCTTCACATTAAAAAATTATCTCTCTTCATTCTTCTTAATTCCTTCCATAATCTCCTCTTCTACAAAATCAAAAGCACCACATAAACCCTAATCAACCACCACCAAAAAATATTTCTGTAGCAGTGATGTTATGAGTGTAGCATTTGGCTTTGTCACTTAAAATTAGAATTTTTAAATTTTTGTATATATGTCACGTAATTAATTAATCCAAATCATATAAATTAGATTTTGATTTATTTCAATAGTATATGTTAATAATAAAACTTTAAATCATAACATTCATTTTAATGACAATATTAAATCAAATAATTTTATCGATCCTAGATTACTTATTGTATTTTATAATAAGAAAATAAAATCAATGATTTCAATGGTTAAGAACTCTAAATCATAATACTTACTTTAATGACATTAATAAATCAAATTAGTTTACTAATCATAGACTATTTCTATATTTGTTATATTTTATAATAAAAAACTTATTAATTATAAATTACTTCACAAAAGATTTTAATTTTTAATTAGTTTTTTAATATATTAATTATCATACAATCATGCAATAGAAAAACGCAAGATGAGATCTTTGGAATCTTTGCCAAGTGTCAATCTCTCATGCATTCTCATTTTATATTGATGCCATAAAAGGAAGGTTTGTCCTACTTTAATTCTATTAATTATTAATTATTTTAAATTAAATAAATATTAATAAAAATTCAAATTAAAAATGTTTGTGATGAACACGTTAAATCATGTATGCTTGGACAACTCAATAGTTTCTTTGAAAAATGTAGAGTCATTGATATCAATTGGAACCCAAACAGGTGATTTGGGAGAAACAAAAAAAAATGTTAACCCCTTAGTCTTCTTCACTTCCTTTACACATTAAAAAATTATCTCTCTTCATACTTCTTAATTCCTTCCATAATCTTCTCTTTTACAAAATCAAAAACACCTCATAAACCCTAATCAACCACCACCAAAAAATATTTATGTAGCAGTGATGTTATGAGTGTAGCATTTGGCTTTGTCACTTAAAATTAGAATTTTTAAATTTTTGTATATATGTCACGTAATTAATTAATCCAAATCATATAAGTTAGATTTTGATTTATTTCAATAATATATGTTAATAATAAAACTTTAAATCATAACATTCATTTTAATGACAATATTAAATCAAATAATTTTATCGATCCTAGATTACTTATTGTATTTTATAATAAGAAAATAAAATCGATGATTTCAATTGTTAAGAACTCTAAATCATAATACTTACTTTAATGACATTAATAAATCAAATTAGTTTACTAATCATAGACTATTTCAATATTTATTATATTTTATAATAAAAAACATATCAATTATAAATTACCTCACAAAAGATTTTAATTTTTAATTAATTTTTTAATATATTAATTATCATACAATCATGAAATAGAAAAACGCAAGATGAGATCTTTGGCATGTTTGCCAAGTGTCAATCTCATTCTCATTTTATATTGATGCCATAAAAGGAAGGTTTGTCCTACTTTAATTCTATTAATTATTAATTATTTTAAATTAAATAAATATTAATAAAAATGCAAAAAAAAAATGTTTGTTATGAACACATTAAATCATGTATGCTTGGACAACTCAATAGTTTCTTTGAAAAATGTAGAGTCATTGATATCAATTGGAACCCAAACAGGTGAGTTGGGAGAAACAAAAAAAATGTTAAACCCTTAGTCTTCTTCACTTCCTCTTCACATTAAAAAATTATCTCTCTTCATTCTTCTTAATTCCTTCCATAATCTCCTCTTCTACATCATCAAAAACACCACATAAACCCTAATCAACCACCACCAAAAAATATTTTTGTAGCAGTGATGTTATGAGTGTAGCATTTAGCTTTGTCACTTCAAATTAGAATTTTTAAATTTTTGTATATATGTCACGTAATTAATTCATCCAAATCATATAAATTAGATTTTGATTTCTTTCAATAATATATGTTAATAATAAAACTTTAAATCGTAACATTCATTTTAATGACAATATTAAATCAAATAATTTTATCGATCCTAGATTGTTCTATACATTTATTGTATTTTATATTAAGAAAATAAAATCGATGCAATGGTTAAGAACTCTTAATCATAATATTGACTTTAATGACATTTATAAATCAAATTAATTTATTAATCATAGACTATTTTTATATTTGTTATATTTTATCATCACAAACTTATTAATTATAACTTACCTCACAAAAGAATTTAATTTTTAATTATTGTTTTAATATATTAATTATCATACAATCGAAAAAAGCAAGTTGAGATCTTTGGCAAGTTTTCCAAGTGTCAATCTCTAATGCATTCTCTTTTTTTTATTGTTGCTATAAAAGGAAAGTTTGTCTTACTTTAATTCTATTAATTATTAATTAATTTAAATTAAATTAAGATTAATGAAAATGCAAAAAAAATGTTTGTTATGAACACGTTAAATCATGTATGCTTGGACAACTCAATAGTTTCTTTGAAAAATGTAGAGTCATTGATATCAATTGGAACCCAAACAGGTGAGTTGGGAGAAACAAAAAATAGGTTAACCCCTTAGTCTTCTTCACTTCCTCTTCACATTAAAAATTATCTCTTCATTCTTCTTAATTCCTTCCATAATCTGCTCTTCTACAAAATCAAAAACACCACATAAACCCTAATCAACCACCACTAAAAAATATTTCTGTAGCAGTGATGTTATGAGTGTAGCATTTTGCTTTGTCACTAAAAATTAGAATTTTTAAATTTTTGTATATATGTCACGTAATTAATTCATCCAAATCATATACATTAGATTTTCATTTATTTCAATAATATATGTTAATAATAAAACTTTAAATCGTAACATTCATTTTAATGACAATATTAAATCAAATAATTTTATCGATCCTAGATTGTTCTATACATTTATTGTATTTTATATTAAGAAAATAAAATCGATGCAATGGTTAAGAACTCTTAATCATAATATTGACTTTAATGACATTTATAAATCAAATTAATTTATTAATCATAGACTATTTTTATATTTGTTATATTTTATCATCACAAACTTATTAATTATAAATTACCTCACAAAAGAATTTAATTTTTAATTATTGTTTTAATATATTAATTATCATACAATCGAAAAAAGCAAGTTGAGATCTTTGGCAAGTTTTCCAAGTGTCAATCTCTAATGCATTCTCTTTTTTTATTGTTGCTATAAAAGGAAAGTTTGTCTTACTTTAATTCTATTAATTATTAATTAATTTAAATTAAATTAAGATTAATGAAAATGCAAAAAAAATGTTTGTTATGAACACGTTAAATCATGTATGCTTGGACAACTCAATAGTTTCTTTGAAAAATGTAGAGTCATTGATATCAATTGGAATCCAAACAGGTGAGTTGGGAGAAACAAAAAAAATGTTAAACCCTTAGTCTTCTTCACTTCCTCTTCACATTAAAAAATTATCTCTCTTCATTCTTCTTAATTCCTTCCATAATCTCCTCTTCTACAAAATCAAAAACACCTCATAAACCCTTATCAACCACCACCAAAAAATATTTCTGTAGCAGTGATGTTATGAGTGTAGCATTTTGCTTTGTCACTTAAAATTAGAATTTTTAAATTTTTGTATATATGTCACGTAATTAATTCATCCAAATCATATAAATTAGATTTTGATTTCTTTCAATAATATATGTTAATAATAAAACTTTAAATCGTAACATTCATTTTAATGACAATATTAAATCAAATAATTTTATCGATCCTAGATTGTTCTATACATTTATTGTATTTTATATTAAGAAAATAAAATTGATGATTTCAATGGTTAAGAACTCTTAATCATAATATTTACTTTAATGACATTTATAAATCAAATTAGTTTATTAATCATAGATTATTTTTATATTTGTTATATTTTATCATCACAAACTTATTAATTATAAATTACCTCACAAAAGATTTTAATTTTTAATTACTGTTTTAATATATTAATTATCATACAATCGAAAAAAGCAAGTTGAGATCTTTGGCAAGTTTTCCAAGTGTCAATCTCTCATGCATTCTTTTTTTTATTGTTGCTTTAAAAGGAATGTTTGTCTTACTTTAATTCTATTAATTATTAATTAATTTAAATTAATAAATTTTAATAAAAATGCAAAAAAAAAATTTGTTATGAACACGTTAAATCATGTATGCTTGGACAGCTCAATAGTTTCTCTGAAAAATGTAGAGTCATTGATATCAATTGGAACCTAAACAGGTGAGTTGGGAGATATTGAACCTCAAAGTTTATATCTTCTGGACAACTCCCCGTAAGCAATATGTCATCAACATAAAGCCACACTAGAATCGTATTGCTTCAAGAATGTTTCACATACACGCCATACTCCATCTCACATTTCTGAAACCCTTGCTTCTTGAAAAATGAATCAATATTTTGATTCCATGATTTGGGTGCTTGCTTCAATCCATAAAGAGCTTTGTGTAGCTTGTACACCATTCCTTCCTGATTCTTTTTCACGAAGCCAGGAGGTTGTGACACGTATACCTCCTCTTGTAATGGACCGTTTAGAAATGCTGAGTTCACATCCAAATGCATCAGCGGCCAATTTCTGTTTTCAGCTAAAGCAATCACCAATATGATAGTTTCATGCCTAGCTATAGGAGCAAACACCTCAAAATAATCTAATCCAGGTTTCTAAAGAAAAACTCTGGCCACTATCCTTGCTTTGTGCTTTCCAACTGATCCATCTGGCTTAAGCTTTACCTTAAAAACCCATCTGACGTTGATGACTTTCTTCTCCCTTGGAAGCTCAGTTAACTTCCAAGTCTTGTTTCCTTCTGAAGCCTTAAGTTCTTTTACAATGGCCTTCATCCATATTTTCTTCTTGAGAACTTTTCCAACTGCCTTTTGTTCAGAATCTCCTTCTGACTCTAGAACCGTATCTCCTTCTAGACTTTCTTCAGAAGTTCTATTTCCACCAGAAGTTCCACCTTTGTTAACTTCTGGACCTTATCTAGAACCACCACCTTTAAAAGTTCGATCACCTTCAAAAGTTCTTTCTTCAGAAGTTCCACCTTCAAAATTATGACCACCGCTAGAGGCTGGACTACCTTTAGAAGCTCTCCTTCAGAAGGTCCACCTTTAGAGTCATTGTTATACCCCAAAGTTTTCCCTCTTACTTCTCAAGACAATCCACAACTCCATACTCAAGGATTTCACAAGGGTTGACCAGACAAACCCTCTTTTAAGCAATCCATCCACTTGCTCAGATCGCTGAAAATCAGCTATATTGGACAAAAAAGTCAATTGTGGTCAACATGCAGTCAAACTTCATATTTTTTGGTCAACACCAATATTTTGAAGTAATATTCATACTTTGATCAAGGGTTTATCATGATTCATCAAGAAAAGTCAAGATTTGATCAAAGATCAAAGTTTCCAAATTAGGGTTTTCTAGACAAAAGTCAATAGAACTTTGACCAGGCATAACTTTCACATGCTTTATTAGAAATTTTTCCACAAAAGCTCATTTAAAAGGGAATTCAAGTCTCTACAACTTCATGTCTCACAAGCTTGGGCTAGAAATGCTTCATTTGGAAGTTATGGATCAAAACATTATAGGTCCTTTTAAAAGTCAACAAAAAGTCATCTTTTTGCAAAGAAGTGTTCATGAACATGAAAACTTAAATGAAGATGAAACCAAAATTGATGTTTATAATACATCTTGATCTTTCTAAAAAGTCCAAGAACACCCAAAAATGTTAAAAATTGAGCAAGATACAAGTTGTGCAAATTGAGCATTTTTGAGCGGGTGCATAAAGGAAAATACTCGACAAATGCAAATATTTTTCAAATGGGCTTAGAATTTTATGATCCAAATCTGATCTTAACATTATCCATAGTCTCTATGCTCCTTGCCACGCCTCTTTCCCAATTTATTAGATTTATTTTGGATTTAAAGAATTTAAATTCAATTTTAATTAAATAAAATGCAAAAGCAAGGTCTAAGACAAGTTGGGCTTGATTTCTACTTATCTTGAGGACCAAGGAAGCCCAAACAAGATGCCAAATTCGTGCAAGAATGTTTAAGGAAAGATTGAGCCAAGTTTGGAAAGATTTCATACAAATTTCAAATCAAATGTTCTCCATTGAAAGAAGATATTTTCTCTTAAAGTCTTGACCTATTTTCACTCCTCTATATATACCCAACTAGTTCAGATGCTCAAGGGACGGATTACTAGCCTCAGACAGCAACCCTAAAATTCTCAAAAATTCCAAGAAGTTGGCAAATTCGTATTCTATTTTCCAACCACTTTAGTCACTTTTAAGCACTATGTAACACGGTGGGAGAACTGACTTTGGATTATTTTACGTTTGATCGCAAATGTTGCAGATAGCAAGAGTCGCCACCGACTTTTATTTTATCCAATTAAGGGACGGTAAAGAGAATAGGAAAAGACCTTCGTTAGATTCTGAGTAAGGGAGGTGATTATGAAAAGGGAAGGTATTAGCACCATTTCCATCTGTAGTTATCTACGGGCTCTTAATTGCTTTAGCTCACTTTGAAACTTGCTTTCTGTGTGTGTGTTTGAAAATGTTTTGAAAAGACATTTCGCTTTGACTTCGTAATGATTCACGCTGGAATGTATACGAAGTGTTCGGAAATGTTTCGTTTTGGAAAAGAACTTTGTAATGATTTACGTTGGAATGTATACAAGGCGTTTGAAAATGAACTTTTTTTAGAAAGTGTGGGGTGGGAAAAGTTTTTTTGATAGAGCAAGTAATTAAGACTCTATTACCTACTCAGAACGGTCGTTTCCGTGTTATTTTACTTTCCTTTAGAATAGTGCTATCCATACCGTTAGTTGGTAGGTAACCCTATTCGTTGGATGTGAAGGGACATTTGAAGGGACATATGATGGTCATAAAAGGAAACTCGTAGGGGTATCCTAGCACGTAGGGACGATCATCACTTTTCGTAGGCAACATCGAGGGACTATGATCTTTGATTCGAAGGGACTATGATGATATATTTGTCGGCAACGGTGCTAGGATACCTCTACGTTCGAGGGACTTGACCATTTATTCGAAAGGCAACAAGAGAGAATACCCTAGAGGGTGCATGTGTGAAAAGAGTGTGTTGAGTTCAGATAATTTATCTTGTTATTAGAGTTAGCTATGTGGATTTTATCATGCCATACACGCCTAATTTACTAGCAGTTTATAGGTGCGGAAAGCAAATTGCGGAAAGTAAATCCTACGCTATTACATGGCTTTAGGGCAGTTACATAATATAGGAGTGCGGAAAGTAAAACCTAATTAAAACTATTACATCCCATGAGCAGTTACATAATATTTCTGTAGCAGTGATGTTATGAGTGTAGCATTTGGCTTTGTCACTTAAAATTAGAATTTTTAAATTTTTGTATATATGTCACGTAATTAATTAATCCAAATCATATAAGTTAGATTTTGATTTATTTCAATAATATATGTTAATAATAAAACTTTAAATCATAACAATCATTTTAATGACAATATTAAATCAAATAATTTTATCGATCGTAGATTACTTATTGTATTTTATAATAAGAAAATAAAATCGATGATTTCAATGGTTAAGAACTCTAAATCATAATATTTACTTTTATGACATTAATAAATCAAATTAGTTTACTAATCATAGACTATTTCTATATTTGTTATATTTTATAATAAAAAACTTTTTAATTATAAATTACCTCACAAAAGATTTTAATTATTAATTAATTTTTTAATATATTAATTATCACACAATGATGCAATAGAAAAACGCAAGATGAGATCTTTGGCATGTTTGACAAGTGTCAATCTCTCATGCATTCTCATTTTATATTGATGTTATAAAAGGAAAGTTTGTCGTACTTAAATTCTATTAATTATTAATTATTTTAAATTAAATAAATATTAATAAAAATGCAAAAAAAAAAGTTCGTTATAAACACGTTAAATCATGTATGCTTGGACAACTCAATAGTTTCTTTGAAAAATGTAGAGTCATTGATATCAATTGGAACCCATACAGGTGAGTTGGGAGAAACAAAAAAAATGTTAACCCCTTAGTCTTCTTCACTTCCTCTTCACATTAAAAAATTATCTCTCTTCTTCTTCTTCCTTCCATAATCTCCTCTTCTACAAAATCAAAACACCACATAAACCCTAATCAACCACCACCAAAAAATAGTAGTGATGTTATGAGTGTAGCATTTGGCTTTGTCACTTAAAATTAGAATTTTTAAATTTTTGTATATATGTCACGTAATTAATTCATCCAAATCATATAAATTAGATTTTGATTTCTTTCAATAATATATGTTAATAATAAAACTTTAAATCGTAACATTCATTTTAATGACAATATTAAATCAAATAATTTTATCGATCCTAGATTACTTATTGTATTTTATAATAAGAAAATAAAATCGATGATTTCAATTGTTAAGAACTCTAAATCATAATACTTACTTTAATGACATTAATAAATCAAATTAGTTTACTAATCATAGACTATTTCCATATTTGTTATATTTTATAATAAAAAACTTATTAATTATAAATTACCTCACAAAAGATTTAAATTTTTAATTAGTTTTTTAGTATATTAATTATCATACAATCATGCAATAGAAAAACGCAAGATGAGATCTTTGGCATGTTTGCCGAGTGTCAATCTCTCATGCATTCTCATTTTATATTGATGCTATAAAAGGAAAGTTTGTCGTACTTAAATTCTATTAATTATTAATTATTTTAAATTAAATAAATATTAATAAATAAAAAATAAAAAAAAAGTTTGTTATGAACAAAATCATGTATGCTTGGACAACTCAATAGTTTCTTTGAAAAATACAGAGTCATTGATATCAATTGGAAGCCAAACAGGTGAGTTGGGAGAAACAAAAAAAATGTAAACCCTTAGTCTTCTTCACTTCCTCTTCACATTAAAAAATTATCTCTCTGCATTCTTCTTAATTCCTTCCATAATCTCCTCTTCTACAAAATCAAAAACACCACATAAACCTTAAACATCCACCACCAGAAAATATTTCTGTAGCATTTGGCTTTGTCACTTAAAATTAGAAATTTTAAATTTTGGAATATATGTCAAGTAATTCATTCATCCAAATCATATAAATTTGAGTTTGATTTATTTAAATAATATAAGGTAATAATAAAACTTTAAATCATAACATTCATTTTAATGACAATATTAAATCAAATTGTTTTATGGATCCTAGATTGTTCTATACATTTATTGTATTTTATAATAACAAAATAAAAATGATGGTTTCAATAGTTAAGAACTCTTAATCATAATATTTACTTTAATGACATTAATAAATCAAATTAGTTTATTAATCATAGACTATTTCTATATTTGTTATATTTTATAATCACAAACTTATTAATTATAAATTACCTCACAAAAGATTTTAATTTTTAATTATTTTTTTAATATATTAATTAACATACAATCATATAATAGAAAAAAGCAAGATGAGATCTTGCCAAGTGTCAATCTCTCATGCATTCTCATTTTATATTGTTGCTATAAAAGGAAAGTTTGTCTTACTATAATTCTATTAATTATTAATTATTCTAAATTAAATAAATATTAATAAAAATGGAAGAAAAAAACAATGTTTGTTATGAACACGTTAAATCATGTATGTTTGGACAACTCCTAAACCCTCTAGGATACATCACAATAATTTTCCAGATATTTTGTATCAAATTATTTTATATATATATATATATATATATATATATATATATATATATATATATATATATATATATATATATATATATATATATATATATATATAGGAACAAGATTCTTAATGGCAATCCTAATTTTGAGTTTTGATTTTTGTTTTGAATGATTTTAGGTGAATCCTTGATGGAAGATATAAGGACCCTCTTAACGATGTTGCTGGAAGTTAAGGACTTTTCTTTGGTAGAGAATAAGTTACAAATACTTAACTAATATAGATGCTACCTTTAATTTATTTTTGAAATTTTTGTATAGGTTAGCGACCATAATTGGATAGCATTTATGAATCTGTTGAAGCGAGATCCAATGGTGGTGGTTGGTGACCAAACATTTTGAAAAAATTCAAAAACACTATGTGCAACTTGGAGTCCCATGCCAATGGGAGTTGCATGCGATTATGCTCCCCTCAAAGCCAACTAATTGAATTCTCTGTTAACACAAGTTGATTTTATACCCTTTTTATTTTATACCCCTTTCTCTGTTTGATTACGATGTCATGAAAAATAGACTACAAGGTAACACAATATAATGAAAATATGAAAAATAAAGATGTGTAAAATTTAGTTAAATTACATTTTAAACAGCTGTGTGAATGGAAATAAGATATAAGAAGAGAATAATTTGGTCTAGCTGTTAATCGTCTAAATATTTTAATTCGTATGATTGTAGCATTTGAATTTGTCACTTAAAATAAGAATTTTTAAATTTTTGTTATTCTTAAACGTAATTAATTCATCCAAATGGTATAAATTAGATTTTCATTTATTTCAAAAATATATGTTAATCATAAAACTTTAAATCATAACATTCATTTTAATAACAATATTAAATCAAATTGTTTTACCGATCCCAGATTGTTCTATACATTTATTGTATTTTATATTAAGATAATAAAATCGATGATTTCAATGGTTAAGAACTCTTAACATAACATTTACTTTAATGACATTAATAAATCAAATTAGTTTATTAATCATAGACTATTTTTATATTTTTTATATTTTTTATATTTTTTATATTTTATAATCACAAACTTATTAATTATAAATTACGTCACAAAAGATTTTAATTTTTAATTTCTGTTTTAATATATTAATTATCATACAATAGAAAAAAGCAAGTTGAGATCTTTGGCAAGTTTTCCAAGTGTCAATCTCTCATGCATTCTCTTTTTTTATTGTTGCTATTAAAGGAAAGTTTGTCTTACTTTAATTCTATTAATTATTAATTATTTTAAATTAAATAAATATTAATAAAAATGCAACAAAAAAAATGTTTGTTATGAACACGTTAAATCATGTATGCTTGGACAACTCAATAGTTTCTTTGAAAAATATAGAGTCATTGATATCAATTGGAACCCAAACAGGTGAGTTGGGAGAAACAAAAAAAATGTAAGCCCTTAGTCTTCTTCACTTCCTCTTCACATTAATCAAAAACACCTCTCTGCATTCTTAATTCCTTCCATAATCTCCTCTTCAACAAAATCAAAAACACCACATAAACCTTAATCATTCACCACCAGAAAATATTTCTGTAGCAGTGATGTTATAAGTGTAGCATTTGGCTTTGTCACTTAAAATTAGAATTTTTAAATTTTTGTATATATGTCACGTAATTAATTCATCCAAATCATTTAAATTAGATTTTGATTTACTTAAATAATATATGTTAATAATAAAACTTTAAATCATAACATTCATTTTAATCACAATATTAAATCAAATTTTTTTATCGATCCTAGATTACTTATTGTATTTTATAATAAGAAAATAAAATCGATGATTTCAATGGTTAGGAACCCTAAATCATAATATTTACTTTAATGACATTAATAAATCAAATTAGTTTACTAATCAAAGACTATTTCTATATTTGTTATATTTTATAATAACAAACTTATTAATTATAAATTACCTCACAAAAGATTTTAATTTTTAATTATTTTTTTAATATATTAATTATCATACAATCATACAATAGAAAAAAGCAAGATGAGATCTTTGGCAAGTTTGCAAGTGTCAATCTCTCATGCATTCTCATTTTATATTGTTGCTATAAAAGGAAAGTTTGTCTTACTTTAATTCTATTAATTATTAATTATTTTAAATTAAATAAATATTAATAAAGATGCAAAAAAAAATGTTTGTTATGATCACGTTAAATCGTGTATGCTTGTAAAACTCAATAGTTTCTTTGAAAAAGGTAGAGTCATTGATATCAATTGGAACCCAAATAGGTGACTTGCGAGAAGCAACCAAAATTTGAACCTCAAAGTTTGAATCCTAAAACCTCTAGGATATCAGGACCCTCTTAACCTAAAGGGATTATGTGAAACCTTGATAGAAGATACAAAGACCCTCTTAACGATGTAGCTAGAAGTTAAGGACTTTTCTTTGGTAGATAATAAGTTACAAATACTTAACTAATATAGATGCTACCTTTAATTTATTTTTGAAATTTTTGTATAGGTTAGCGACCATATTTGGATAGTATTTATGAATCTGTTGAAGCGAGATTCAATGGTGGTGGTTGGTGACCAAACAATTTGAGATGAAAAGATTCAAAAACACTATGTGCAAGTTGGAGTTCCATGTCAATGGGAGTTGCATGCGAGAATAGAGATTATGCTCCCCTCAAAGCCAACTAATTGAATTGTCTGTTAACACGAGTTGATTTTATACCCTTTTCTCAAACATGTCATAAAAACAAGACTATAGAGTGACACAATAGAATGAAAATATGAAAAATAAAGATGTGTAAAATTTAGTAAAATTGCATTTTAAACGGCTTTGTGAATGGAAATAAGATATAAGAAGAGAATAATTTGGTCTGGCTGTTAATCTGAACGATTTGGTCTGTCCGTTAATAATCTGAAGGATTGTGTGAATGAAAATGAGATACAAGAAGCCAATTTAGATTCTTGATTTTGCGTAAACCAGAAAATATTTATGTAGCAGTGACGTTTAAATATTTGTATAATAACTGTAGCATTTGGCTTTGTCACTTAAAATTAGAATTTTTAAATTTTGTTGTTCTTAAACGTTATTAATTCATCCAAATGGTATAAATTAGATTTTCATTTATTTCAATAATATAAGTTAATAATAAAACTTTAAATCATAACATTCATTTTAATGACAATATTAAATCAAATTGTTTTATGTATCCTAGATTGTTCTATACATTTATTGTATTTTATAATAAGAAAATCAAATCGATGGTTTCAATAGTTAAGAACTCTTAATCATAATATTTACTTTAATGACATTAATAAATCAAATTAGTTTATTAATCATAGACTATTTCTATATTTGTTATATTTTATAAGCACAAACTTATTAATTATAAATTACCTCACAAAAGATTTTAATTTTTAATTATTTTTTTAATATATTAATTAACATACAATCATACAATAGAAAAAAGCAAGATGAGATCTTGCCAAGTGTCAATCTCTCATGCATTCTCATTTTACATTGTTGCTATAAAAGGAAAGTTTGTCTTACTATAATTCTATTAACTAGTAACAAACCCGTGCTATCGCACGGGTCTCGTCTGGATTCACATTACATTTATAGATTATTAAATTATTAAGTATGTTACCATGTTTTCAGTTGAGTATATGTCTCATGTAAACCATGTTGACATTTAACTCCATATTTGTAGCAAGCGTCGGTCCTATCAACAAATCACGTCTGCATGAACAAATAGGAAAAATTATATACTTCTTGAAATACATGGAAAATGTACATACTATATATTTTAATTCAAAATAGATTTTTAATTTGAATCGTAAAGTATAAGATATAAATTTTACCAACTATCAAAGTGCTTGAAAGACTTCCTTGTACACAACATTAGTAGTAGTAGAACACGGTACATTCTCCTTGTCATGAATTAGGATTTTTAGCCCACTTTTGCTCTTAACTCTTGAAATTGCAACATATAATTGACCATGACTAAACACAGGAGTAGGCAAATACAATCCAACACTATCAAGAGATTGACCTTGTGACTTATTAATTGTCATTGCATAGGAGACAATAATCGGAAATTGTCTCCTAATCAACTTGAATGACCAAGGTGAATCAGAAGGTGACATAGACATTCGTGGAATGTAAAAAATGTTACCTATGTTCTTTCCAGACATGATTTTTGCCTCAATGACATGATTTGCAAATCTTGTAACAATTAATCTTGTTCCGTTGCACAACCCATCGGCTTGGTCCAAATTTCTCATTAGCATAATAGGTGTACCAACCTTCAATTTGATCCTATGATTGGGAAGCCCTGACGTTCTTAATTTACTGAGAAATTCAGGAGTTAGAACTTCATATGCTTCAGTATAACTTGAATCTGTTCTATCAATGGAATCAAAACTCAAATACTTTCTTCTCCTAAAAAAGTTTAAAAGCAAAACATAAATAAATTAGTAACACTATGTTCTAATATATATATATATATATATATATATATATATATATATATATATATTATGAATGTAATAATACAGTAAATATAAAACACATGTACCTGGTATCAAGTCTAATACATAATGATTGATTTTGTCCACAACTTCAATGGTTGAAGCAAGAATAGCCTTTCCTTGTAAGAATTCAACATCTTGATATTTTTCCAACAAATTGGGATATGTGTTTTCAACAATTGATCTTATAGGATCATCAAAATTTGATATTAATAGCTCTTGAGGAATTTCAATATCAACCAAACCATCATTGGTTTCACAAATCTTACCATCACCCACATTTAAAATCCATTTTGAAAATTCCGCTAGTTCATTAGAACTTGTGTTGTCTCTTCCTCTTGAAGTCTCATATTTTTGATAGTGTTAAACCGCAATAATCCCATACATAAGATGAACTAATTGATGCATGAACAATATCGAAACTCTTGGAACAACAGAAGAATCATCTAAAATCTCCTCCAAATACAACAACTTTTCCACCAAAATAGTATTCTCAACACCCTTTTGCTCATTACATCTTTAAGGGTTTTATCCAATGCTTCAAGCAGTTCTTGTCGACATAGGTGCCTCATCCCATATTATCACATCCGTTGCTTCAAATAATTGAGAATGTTCGGTGTCTTTGTCGATGTTGCAAGTTGAGTCAAGCGTTGGCATAGGTATTTTGAACTTTGAGTGTCTGTTCTTCCACCCGCAATAATAACGAAGCTATCCCACTTGAAGCAAAGAAGAACAATTTTTTGAGAACGGTGCACTTGATAGTGTTCTCCACATGAAAGTTTTACCGTCCCTCCGTAACCATGCAAGAAAAATACCCTCCACTGTTTGTTAACAGATCCATGATTTTCTCAAATATCAAACGTTGTTCATCTATAAAATACAAACCAAGAATTATAAGTGCAAGGACAATAAAAATCATTTTTGTAATTCATAGTATAAAGAAAATAAATCACTGTAAGGGCATGAAAAGTTCTTGGAATTTCTTTCTCGGTATCGGCATCGTAATTAAGTTCGTCATAAATAAGCCTATTGCCAACATGTTTTGTGATGTATGAATCTGGATACGGCATACATTTAAATTCATGCAAACTTCTTCAATTCGATTGCATCATGTTCTCAATCTCAATTAGTGTGAGATTCTTTAACTCATTGTCGATAGTGCAATTGTTAAAAATTATCATTAGTTTTCTATATAATTACATATGTATGATGCAACTGTCGTGATGTTGAAATACATTGAACATAAATCAAACAGTTGATGTTGCGGCTGTGTGAAATTAAATGGAACCAAAGACACTGTTGCAGCTGCAAGTTAAGAAAATAACTTACATACATGACAAATGACAAATATGAAAATGTTTCTTACATAAATGGACATACCTTATGAAACATATTAAATAAGGGACATATGGATGAAGAATAATTATATTTTAAAGTAAGTTCATATCATTATATTTTGTAATAAAAAAAGATACAGCTTGCATTCGGAAAATAATATTTGTTGACTTAAAAAAGTTTAATAAAGTGTTCATACCTCTTCTATTTGTTTTTTGCCTTTGTTGGTAGAGGATACCTCCTCCAAGTTTTTTCCCAAACATGTCGTGGTCTATTGACAGTACCGGATAGTAACATAGTGACAAATAACTTTCGTAAAAAATGCCCGGAACCCCAATTCTTTGCTTCGTCGATGGCTGCAACATATTCCTTGTCATCGTTAAGAAAGCCCATTTCGAAGCATGCATCCCTAAAAGAATCCTGAACTTTTCCACCCACAAATTTTATATCCTCATAGCAAGTTGGACCTTTGACGACTGTTAGCATCATTCTCAAGAAATATAACTCACCCGTACTTTGAGGGACCCAAATAAGTCTGCCAATTGTATTTCCTCTTTTACGCGGTCTCCATCGACGGTATCTTTTATCATAAACAAATTTGGAAAGAAATTGTGAGTACGTCAAATTCTTTGCCTGGGTATGCTTTGTTTGCTTCCATCCATGCCGTAAACATAGATTCTTTCACAGTTGGTTTGTCAAGCACCTCATCTATCAATTCATAATCGGTATAATAAACGAGTTGTCTCCTTCAAGATGAAAGAACAACCTTTCAACGGGTGATCTACCATGAATAGGAAATGAAAAAGTCTCCAACATGCCTCACTTGGTGAGATATATCGCAATCAAGATATTGCTTGATTTCGTCAACCATTCGACCGAGGAGATCCATCATCGGTTTGGACAACAAAGAGAGAATTTATCATACCCTTGTTAATATACTTAAATAAGTATTTAATCAAGTACTTTGATTACACCACTCCATATTGATGTGTGCTTGGAATTTCTTCAACAAATATGGATTGTAAGGAACTACATATCATTATCAAGTTGAACGTGTTTTTTCAAAGATCAGACAGCTTCTCTTCTTGATACGGGATATCCATCCTGATCAACAATGGTTTCGGTTTGATATTTCTTTGGAAAGTATTTTGAGCACTTTCCATTTTTCATGCAAGTTGAATTCGCATTTGCTAAACCACATGGGCCATGAATCATATGTGTCTTGACCAAATGGTAGAGTTGCCTATCATCTTCTTCCGTTGGTATCTCTGCTGAAATGATCTTGTTTATATCATCCGGAGTCGGATACTTGCTTGAAGGATGCAAGAATAATAGTATATGGGTGTGTGGTAAACCCCGCTTTTGGAATTCAATGGTGTATATATCTGAAATTAAGTAAGTTTAAACTTAGTAAAACGATGCATATTACATATTTAATAAGATTAATGTCAAAAAATATAACTCGACTGAAAGGGTATTAAATTGACTTACATGCAATCACTCTCCCTAACACGTGCTTTTTTGTTAGATCACACAACAACTCATCGAACTTAATTTTGAAGACTCTTGAGATGATATCTGGACGGTCTTGAGAATTCAAGTTAATTTTGCTAAGCAACCTTTGGATTTCAGGCCAGTTGGGATTGCAAGTAAATGTGATAAAAAGATCTGGAAATCCAACTTGGCTACAAATTGCCATTCCATCAAAATAGAATTGTTCCATAAACCTCCGACTTCCAACATAAGTTGAAGGTAAAACCACTCTTTTACCTTTGTTTGATCCTTGAGTGTTTGCATTCTGTTCAGATGAGCTCAAATTGCAATATTTAGAAACACGCAGCTTTTTCTGATGTTTTCGAATATAATTCAATCTTTGTGACTCCATCATAGTAAATCCATCAACCAAAAATTGTTGAAACAACCTTCTTGACTGCAATATAGTTTGTGCCTCGTTATGTCTGCATTGAATCCTAAAAGCAAGCCATTCTCTAATGGTAAGCTTATTCCTCTTCATTTTTTTGGTATTAGTTTCTCTAAGAAGAACTCCAAGTCTAAAACCATCTTCCCATAAGGAAACAAAAGTGGATATTGATATGCCGATAACTTGAATGAAACTCACTTATTCTTTTTAGCCTTCCGCTCTTTCTTTCAAGAAGAATATCCTCTTAGAACACGTATCAACATCACCAACTATTAGGGCTACCTCCAAACAGAGGTTGGTTATAAATCCTTCCATCCGTTGATCTATCGATATTAGCTTAAGCTTGAGATCAGGCAAAGGACAATCCTTGAATCTATCTGCTGCCATCCTAAAAGATTTGGCATGTGTGTTGAACTCATCTAACATGTCCTTCAATCTACTAACTTTTTCTGGAATAATATTGGGGTTGTTCCTGCATATAAAAGGAAATACTATGATGCAGCAATGAAAAATATTTAATATGTTGTAAAGAAAACAAAGTTTGGTAAAATTACCCAATTCCTTTAATTCTATGTTGAATCTCATTGTCGGTGTCGTAAACATACAGTTGAGCAAATTTTGGAGATTGTCCAGTTAAAGGTAACATGCTCCCAATTCGATGGCAAGTCTGTCCATGAATTCTTATGTTAGGTGGTCCACTTCCAGCTAAAAATCTGTTGTCGAATTTCATTCCCGGAGACGTAAAAGCAAACATCATGTTGTACATTCTACAAAATTGTTGATAATTTCGACTGTCTATCTCACTATTATCAAACAAAAGACGTTGTAGTAATAGTGGTGGTGTTTTCAGAAGTGGCAACACAACTTTCCCCTTTCCACAACATAGTTGAAACTTAGGAACTGCACTATGTTTTCGCTTGTCAGTTTTTTCTTGATACCACATAAGTGCCCCACATTGTGTGCATTCAACTATAGGATCACCAATATTAGAATAACCTATTTAAATAAAACGTAGTTGAGCAATTGGTTTATATTAAATAATAAAATTATAACTAAAATCGTTCATATTAAATAATAAAATTATAACTAAAATCCACATTAAATCATAGCAGGTATCAAAGTGCAACATGTAATGGACAACGTCAAATTGATATGTATAATGAATTTAAAGAAGAAATAAAGTTGGTTTTAATGATAAATACCAATATTTAAAGAATCAAATGATGTAGAATTGGAGTCATAGACATCTTCGTCATCATAGCTGGAACTTGAGTCATAATTTGCATCTGCGGCATTGAATTCACATGAGCTATCACTGAGAGAATCATCTGTTACCGTCTCATCACCAGAGTAATCACTCTCAATGTTAACATCTGGAGTTGAAGTGAATGTTGTGGGTTCTTGTATAGGAATATTGCTTGTGGATGAAAAAGCCAGATTATGATTCTCATTTCCAAAATAATTGAAGAGTTTGACCGTCATGGATTGAATAACACCTACATTCAACTGTTTTTTTGATTTATGAACATAACTACTTGGATGTTCATGAGGTTCCATATTTCTTTGATTAGAAAATGAGGAAGTTATATCAGAAAGAGGTGTAATAGTCAACTGTTTTTTTGATTTTTGAATAGAACAACTTGGCGGTGCATGAGGTTTTATGTTTCTTTGGTTAGAACATGAGGAAGCTATATCAGAAAATGGTGTTTTGAAATGCGAAAAGGATGGAGAATTTATCCTGAAATGACCCCACTGTTATTGCTAAGGTTGTTATGAAGTTTGTAAGATTGGGGCATCTTACCTTCCATAATACTTTTCCTCCACTGTCGTGCTGAAGCAGCCAGTTGATTTGTAGAAACAATATTGAAACTCTTCATTGTACTTGAGTTGCTTGATGCAGATGCTGGTGAAGGTGAACTCATATTTCTTTCATTAAAGATTGATGAAGTTAAATCAGATAGTGGTGTTCTGATATTAACCATGGTTGGAACATAATACCTTTGAGAGTTTTCAATGGGATTGATTGTGTTTTCATCCGTTCTTCCTTTTTTCAATCTTTTATCTTTAAGAATCTGCTTCCTTTTACGTCTTGCCATTGCTGCAACTTATGGTTCCATAGTGTTGGTTAGGTGATGCAAAAATGAATGGGTAGAAAATCACTTTGATTGTATGGTTGTCATTCAATTTTTTTGTTAACCACATAAAATGATTGTAGACATAAAAAGAATAAAGTTTTTGGTTATATGATAATAAATATAATTGTTAATAAAGTTTTTGGTTATATGAAGTAAAATACTGAAGTCAACAGAATACCAAGTGATTATTTTTGTGAACCATTTTAATTATTAATAATAATAATTAATAATAATAATAGCGTTAAATAGTGTTAAGTGTTATTTCAAATAATGGAGAATGAAGAAGATTGAGGAGTGATATCTTGGAATATCAAAATAATCCATTCTATATGGGAAGTTGTGATATCTTGGAATATCAAAATAATCCATTCTAATTCCAATAATATACATTTAATCTTGTAGTGTAATGATAAATAGTGGGTATTTTTAAATCATGCAATGAATAATATTCCATTTAATTATAATAGATCTAATTTGGCCATTCCAATTCCTTCCTCATTAACCGTGAGTCAAACATTAGAATTCAAATTCTGTCAAAAAACATTGGAATTCAAATATAAATAAATTAACCGTGAATGAAACATTGGAATTGGAATTCAAATATAAATAAAATTCAAATCTAAATAAAATAAATTAATAAATCAAATAAATAAAAAATAGTGTAAAATTATGATAGATTGACATGTCAGCAAAATTAAATGCCAATAGAATATGGTAACAGCATAGTGTTGATTAGTCTATTATACCCTTGGAATAAGAAAAGTTATAACATTTATAAGTGTCTAGAACCTGTGTGACAATTTATAAAACAATTATTAATTTATTGATTTTAAAAACAATTGTTTTAATACTTCTCTTTTATAAAAATATTAGTAACTTATTCTCTTTTATTAAAATTATTGTAACTTATTTCCCTTTATGAAATTATGGTAACTTTTTTTTCATTTATAAACATGTGGAATACGTTTGTCTATTTATAAAAATATATGTAACCTATTCTCATTTATAATTATATAAATAGTTAAATTTATAAAATTATTTGTAACTTATATTTCCATTTATAAAAATAATTGTAACTTATACAATTTATAAAAATGATTGTAATAGTAAATTTGTATCTTTAATTATTAATTTTTTATGAGTATCATTTATCATTAAATTTTCATGACTACCATTTAACATTGTTTTATCATGATTACGATTATAAAATTAATTTGAAAAGATTGTGATATGTTTAGTTATTTCATAAGTTTAAAGAAATTACAAAATCTCAATTGATTTTGTTTTGCTTTATTATCCTTTCTATAAAAAGCTAAATAATTTCAAAACATATTTTATTTCAAATAAGGATCTAAATAATTACAAAATATGTTTTTCGGGTAATCTTGATTTTTATAGATACTTTAGTTAAGTTGTATGATATTTCTTAAATATATTGGATTTTTATTAATATTTCATACAAATACATGGCTTTTAATAATATTTAGTAACAAAATGTTAATTAAACAATAATAGTACTTACTTTCAATTTTAAACAAATAACATTTTGAAATATAATAAAATAATATTTTTTTAATTAATATTTTTTAAAAATATATAATTTATTAATAAAAAACTTATTTTTAAGACAAAATTTTATTGATTTAAATCTTTCAGAATATATATATATGGTTAGTCATTACTCGTTTTTGGAATATTTATTTTAAAATAAATTTATCTGATCATTTTAGAATAAATCATAAATCAAGTGTAATTTATATGATTTTTAATATCCTTATAATCATAAATCATAATTTATATAATTTTTAAGATATTTATAGTTAAATTGTTTATGTTTCTTTGGTTAGAACACGAGGAAGCTATATCAGAAAATGGTGTTTTGAAATGCGAAAAGGATGGAAAACCAAGATTTTGAAGTAAAATACTGAAGTCAACAGAATACCAAGTAATAATATACATTTAATCTTGTAGTGTAATGGTAATGATAAATAGTGGGTATTTTTAAATCATGCAATGAATAATATTCCATTTAATTATAATAGATCTAATTTGGCCATTCCAATTCCTTCCTCATTAACCCTGAGTCAAACATTAGAATTCAAATTCTGTCAAAAAAAAACATTGGAATTCAAATATAAATAAATTAACCGTGAATGAAACATTAGAAAAAAGTTAATAGTTATCTTATAGAAATGTTTTATTTATAGAAACGAATTTTTTCTTTGCGATATATATAGTTTTCCATTTAAACGTTTTTCAAATCATTCATATATTGATCTTTGTATTCTTATATATTATTGTAACATTTAAATTTTTTTACCAATGGAAAGAAAAAAAAGATTATTTAAGTTTTTTATAAATAGAGAAAAAAATAAGTGTAAAATAATTTTATAATGACAATCAATCCACCACATATTTAAATAAAATAGAATGATATTGGCTTTTTATTTTCAAAATTTCTTTTGATTTTATCTTTTAGTTAAAATCATATTTAATTAAAATCATATTTAATTAAGCAAATTATGATATATGTTTTTTTGCATGAATTAGATAATAATCAAATAAATAATGCAGAAAACAAATATTCTAATAAATCAAAATAATGCCATCATAAATCAATTAGAAATTGACTAATTTGAAACCTCAATATTAACTTTAACAAAATAACTAAACAAATCAAAACGAAGATTAAACAAATATAGAAATCATGGTAACAATGGTTGAAGCAAGAATAGTCTTTCCTGGAATTCAAATATAAATAAATTAACCGTGAATGAAACATTGGAATTGAAATTCAAATATAAATAAAATAAATTAATAAATCAAATAAATAAAAAATAGTGTAAAATTATGATAGATTGACATGTCAGCAAAATTAAATGTTTGAGTCGTTGATGTCTTTCAACGAATCAAAATATGGGAATGAAGAAGAATTGGAAAATATGGGAATGAAGAAGAATTGGAAAATAATACGTAACCTTTTGAAAATAATGGAGAATGAAGAAGATTGAGGAGTGAAAGAGTAAGGGTTTAGAATGGCTATATATAGGGTAACTGAAAACATGGGAAGTTGTGATATCTTGGAATATCAAAATAATCCATTCTAATTCCAATAATATACATTTAATCTTGTAGTGTAATGATAAATAGTGGGTATTTTTAAATCATGCAATGAATAATATTCCATTTAATTATAATAGATCTAATTTGGCCATTCCAATTCCTTCTTCATTAACCGTGAGTCAAACATTAGAATTCAAATTAATAAATCAAATAAATAAAAAATAGTGTAAAATTATGATAGATTGACATGTCAACAAAATTAAATGCCAAATGAATATGGTAACAGCATAGTGTTGATTAGTCTATTATACCCTTGGAATTGGAAAATAATACGTAACCTTTTGAAAATAATGGAGAATGAAGAAGATTGAGGAGTGAAAGAGTAAGGGTTTAGAATGGCTATATATAGGGTAACTGAAAACATGGGAAGTTGTGATATCTTGGAATATCAAAATAATCCATTCTAATTCCAATAATATACATTTAATCTTGTAGTGTAATGATAAATAGTGGGTATTTTTAAATCATGCAATGAATAATATTCCATTTAATTATAATAGATCTAATTTGGCCATTCCAATTCCTTCTTCATTAACCGTGAGTCAAACATTAGAATTCAAATTAATAAATCAAATAAATAAAAAATAGTGTAAAATTATGATAGATTGACATGTCAGCAAAATTAAATGCCAAATGAATATGGTAACAGCATAGTGTTGATTAGTCTATTATACCCTTGGAATTGGAAAATAATACGTAACCTTTTGAAAATAATGGAGAATGAAGAAGATTGAGGAGTGAAAGAGTAAGGGTTTAGAATGGCTATATATAGGGTAACTGAAAACATGGGAAGTTGTGATATCTTGGAATATCAAAATAATCCATTCTAATTCCAATAATATACATTTAATCTTGTAGTGTAATGATAAATAGTGGGTATTTTTAAATCATGCAATGAATAATATTCCATTTAATTATAATAGATCTAATTTGGCCATTCCAATTCCTTCTTCATTAACCGTGAGTCAAACATTAGAATTCAAATTAATAAATCAAATAAATAAAAAATAGTGTAAAATTATGATAGATTGACATGTCAGCAAAATTAAATGCCAAATGAATATGGTATGACATAGTGTTGATTAGTCTATTATACCCTTGGAATAAGAAAAGTTATAACATTTAATCAAAAGGTTAGACTTGGAATTTTCAGGTACTTTACTTTTAATAGATTGATAATAGATTATTTTAAATTAAATAAATATTAATAAAAATACAAAAAAAAAACAATGTTTGTTATGAACACGTTAAATCATGTATGGTTGGACAACTCAATAGTTTCTTTGAAAATGTAGAGTCATTGATATTAGGATACATCACAATAATTTTCCATATTTTATATATATATATATATATATATATATATATATATATATATATATATATATATATATATATATATATATATATATATATATATATATATATATATATATATATATATATATATATATATATATATATATATATATATATATATATATATATATATATATATATATTGGAACAAGATTCTTAATGGCAGTCCGAATTTTGAGTTTTGATTTTTGTTTTGGTCTCTTGAACGGAGAAAAAACTAAAGGGATTATGTGAATCCTTGATGGAACATATAAGTACCCTCTTAACGATGTTTCTGGAAGTTAAGCACTTTTCTTTGATAGACAATAAGTTAAAAATACTTCACTAATATAGATGCTACCTTTAATTTATTTTTGAAATTTTTGTATAGGTTAGCGACCATAATTGGATAGTATTATGAATCTTTTGAAGCGAGATCCAATGGTGGTGGTTGGTGACCAAACATTTTGAAAAGATTCAAAAACACTATGTGCAACTTGGAGTCCCATGCCAATGGGAGTTGCATGCCAGAATAGAGATTATGCTCCCCTCAAAGCCAACTAATTGAATTCTCTGTTAACACAAGTTGATTAGCCAATTAATTAAATTCTCTGTTAACACAAGTTGATTTTATACCCCTTTCTCTGTTTGATTACGACTTCATGAAAAATAGACTAGAAAGTAACACAATATAATGAAAATATGAAAAATAAAGATGTGTAAAATTTAGTTAAATTGCATTTTAAACAGCTGTGTGAATGGAAATAAGATATAAGAAGAGAATAATTTGGTATGGCTGTTAATCGTCTAAATATTTTAATTCGTATGATTGTAGCATTTGGCTTTGTTACTTAAAATTAGAATTTTTAAATTTTTGTTATTCTTAAACGTAATTAATTCATCCAAATGGTATTAATTAGATTTTCATTTATTTCAAAAATATATGTTAATAATAAAACTTTAAATCATAACATTCATTTTAATAACAATATTAAATCAAATTGTTTTATGGATCCTAGATTATTCTTTACATTTATTGTATTTTATATTAATAAAATAAAGTCGATGATTTCAATGGTTAAGAACTCTTAGCATAATATTTACTTTAATGACATTAATAAATCAAATAAGTTTATTAATCATAGACTATTTTAATATTTGTTATATTTTATAGTCACAAACTTGTTAATTATAAATTACCTCACAAAAGATTTTAATTTTTAATTTCTGTTTTAATATATTAATTATCATACAATAGAAAAAAGCAAGTTGAGATCTTTGGCAAGTTTTCCAAGTGTCAATCTCTCATGCATTCTCTTTTTTTATTGTTGCTATTAAAGGAAAGTTTGTCTTACTTTAATTCTATTAATTATAAATTAATTTAAATTAAAGAAATATTAATAAAAATGCAAAAAAAAAAATGTTTGTTATGAACCCGTTAAATCATGTATGCTTGGACAACTCAATAGTTTCTTTGAAAAATATAACGTCATTGATATCAATTGGATCCCAAACAGCTGAGTTGGGAGAAACAAAAAAATGTAAACCCTTAGTCTTCTTCACTTCCTCTTCACATCAAATAATTTTATCGATCCTAGATTAGTTATTGTATTTTATAATAAGAAAATAAAATCGATGATTTCAATGGTTAAGAACTCTAAATCATAATATTTACTTTTATGACATTAATAAATCAAATTAGTTTACTAATCATAGACTATTTCTATATTTGTTATATTTTATAATAACAAACTTATTAATTATAAATTACCTCACAAAAGATTTTAATTTTGAATTATTTTTTTAATATATTAATTAACATACAATCATACAAAAGAAAAAAGCAAGATGAGATCTTGCCAAGTGTCAATCTCTCATGCATTCTAATTTATATTGTTGCTATAAAAGAAAAGTTTGTCTTACTTTAATTCTATTAATTATTAATTATTTTAAATTAAATAAATATTAATAAAAATGCAAAAAAAACAAAATGTTTGTTATGAACAAAATCATGTATGCTTGGACAACTTAATAGTTTTTTTGAAAAATGTAGAGTCATTGATATCCATTTGAACCCAAACAGGTGAGTTGGGAGAAGCAACAAAAAATTTGAACCTCAAAGTTTGAATCCTAAATCCTAAACCCTCTAGGATACATCACAATAATTTCCAAATATTTTGTATCAAATTCTATTTATATATATATATATATATATATATATATATATATATATATATATATATATATATATATAGGATCAAGATTCTTAATGGCAATCCTAATGTTGAGTTTTGATTTTTGTTTTGAATGTTTTTAGGTCATTAGAATAGAGAGAAAACTAAAGGGATTATATGAATCCTTGACGGAAGATATAAGGACCCTCCTAACGATGTTGATGGAGGTTAAGGACTTTTCTTTGGTAGAGAATAAGTTACAAATACTTAACTAATATAGATGCTACCTTTAATTTATTATAATTGGATAGTATTTATGAATCTGTTGAAGCGAGATCCAATGGTGGTGGTTGGTGACCAAACAATTTGAGATAAAAAGATTCAAAAACACTATGTGCAACTTGGAGTCCCATGCCAATGCCAATGGGAGTTGCATGCCAGAATAGAGATTATTCTCCCCTCAAACCCAACTAATTGAATTCCACAAGTTGATTTTATACCCCTTTCTCTGTTTGATTACGATGTCATGAAAAACAGACTACAAAGTAACACAATATAATGAAAATATGAAAAATAAAGATGTGTAAAATTTAGATAAATTGCATTTTAAACAGCTGTGTCAATGAAAATAAGATATAAGAAGAGATTAATTTGGTCTGGCTGTTAATCGTCTAATTATTTTAATTCGTATGATTGTAGCATTTGGCTTTGTCACTTAAAATTAGAATTTTTAAATTTTTGTTATTCTTAAACGTAATTAATTCATCCAAATGGTATAAATTAGATTTTCATTTATTTCAAAAATATATGTTAATAATAAAACTTTAAATCATAACATTCATTTTAATAACAATATTAAATCAAATTGTTTTATCGATCCCAGATTATTCTATACATTTATTGTATTTTATATTAAGAAAATAAAATCGATGATTTCAATGGTTAAGAACTCTTAACATAATATTTACTTTAATGACATTAATAAATCAAATTAGTTTATTAATCATAGACTATTTTTATATTTGTTATATTTTATAGTGACAAACTTATTAAATTATAAATTACCTCACAAAAGATTTTGATTTTTCTGTTTTAATATATTAATTATCATACAATAGAAATTGAGATATTTGGCATGTTTTCCAAGTGTCAATCTCTCATGCATTCTCTTTTTTTGTTGTTGCTATTAAAGGAAAGTTTGTCTTACTTTAATTCTATTAATTATTAATAAATTTAAATTAAATAAATATTAATAAAAATGAAAAAAAATGTTTGTTATGAACACGTTAAATCATGTATGCTTGGACAACTCAATAGTTTCTTTGAAAAATATAGAGTTATTGATATCAATTGGAACCCAAACAGGTGAGTTGGGAAAAACACAAAAAATGTAAACCCCTTAGTCTTCTTCACTTCCTCTTCACATTAAAAAATTATCTCTATGCATTCTTCATAATTCCTTCCATAATCTCATCTTCTACAAAATCAAAAACACCACATAAACCTTAATCATCCACCACCAGAAAATATTTCTGTAGTAGTGATGTTATGAGTGTAGCATTTGGCTTTGTCACTTAAAATTAGAATTTTTAAATTTTTGTATATATGTCACGTAATTCATTCATCCAAATCATATAAATTAGATTTTGATTTATTTAAATAATATATTTTAATAATAAAACATTTAATCATAACATTCATTTTAATGACAATATTAAATCAAATTATTTTATCGATCCTAGATTACTTATTGTATTTTATAATAAGAAAATAAAATCGATGATTTCAATGGTTAGGAACCCTAAATCATAATATTTACTTTAATGACATTAATAAATCAAATTAGTTTACTAATCATAGACTATTTCTATATTTGTTATATTTTACCATAACAAACTTATTAATTATAAATTACCTCACAAAAGATTTTAATTTTTAATTATTTTTTAATATATTAATTATCATACAATCATATAATAGAAAAAAGCAAGATGAGATCTTTGGCAAGTTTCAATCTCTCATGCATTCTCGTTTTATATTGTTGCTATAAAAGGAAAGTTTGTCTTACTTTAATTCTATTAATTATTAATTATTAAAGTAAATAAATATTAATAAAGATGAAAAAAAAAAAAGTTTGTTATGATCACGTTAAATCATGTATGCTTGTAAAACTCAATAGTTTCTTTGAAACCCAAACAGGTGACTTGCGAGAAGCAACCAAAATTTGAACCTCAAAGTTTGAATCCTAAACCCTCTAGGATATAAGGACCCTGAATCCTAAACCCTCTAGGATATAAGGACCCTATAAGGACCCTCTTAACCTAAAGGGATTATGTGAAACCTTGATGGAAGATATAAGGACCCTCTTAACGATGTAGCTGGAAGTTAAGGACTTTTCTTAGGTAGATAATAAGTTACAAATACTTAACTAATGTAGATGTTACCTTTAATTTATTTTTGAAATTTTTGTATAGGTTATGACCATAATTGGATAGTATTTATGAATCTGTTGAAGCGAGATCCAATGGTGGTGCTTGGTGACCAAATATTTTGAGATGAAAAGATTAAAAAAAATTATCTCTCTGCATTCTTCTTAATTTCTTCCATAATCTCCTCTTCTACAAAATCAAAAACACCCCATAAACCCTAATCATCCACCAGAAAATATTTCTGTAGCAGTGATGTTATGAGTGTAGCATTTGGCTTTGTCACTTAAAATTAGAATTTTTAAATTTTTGTATATAGGTCACGTAATTCATTCATCCAAATCATATAAATTAGGTTTTGATTTATTTAAATAATATATGTTAATAATAAAACTTTAAATGATAACATTCATTTTAATGACAATATTAAATCAAATTATTTTATCGATCCTAGATTACTTATTGTATTTTATAATAAGAAAATAAAATTGATGATTTCAATGGTTAAGAACTCTAAATCATAATATTTACTTTTATGACATTAATAAATCAAATTAGTTTACTCATCATAGACTATTTCTATATTTGTTATATTTTATAATAACAAACTTATTAATTATAAATTACCTCACAAAAGATTTTAATTTTTAATTATTTTTTTAATATATTAATTAACATACAGTCATACAAAAAAAAAAGCAAGATTAGATCTTGCCAAGTGTTAATCTCTCATGCATTCTCAATTTATATTGTTGCTATAAAAGGAAAGTTTGTCTTACTTTAATTCTATTAATTATTAATTATTTTAAATTAAATAAATATTAATAAATAAAAAATAAAAAAAAAGTTTGTTATGAACAAAATCATGTATGCTTGGACAACTCAATAGTTTCTTTGAAAAATACAGAGTCATTGATATCAATTGGAAGCCAAACAGGTGAGTTGGGAGAAACAAAAAAAATGTAAACCCTTAGTCTTCTTCACTTCCTCTTCACATTAAAAAATTATCTCTCTGCATTCTTCTTAATTCCTTCCATAATCTCCTCTTCTACAAAATCAAAAACACCACATAAACCTTAAACATCCACCACCAGAAAATATTTCTGTAGCATTTGGCTTTGTCACTTAAAATTAGAAATTTTAAATTTTGGAATATATGTCAAGTAATTCATTCATCCAAATCATATAAATTTGAGTTTGATTTATTTAAATAATATATGTTAATAATAAAACTTTAAATCATAACATTCATTTTAATGACAATATTAAATCAAATTAATTTATCGATCCTAGATTACTTATTGTATTTTATAATAAGAAAATAAAATCGATGATTTCAATGGTTAGGAACCCTAAATCATAATATTTACTTTAATGACATTAATAAATCAAATTAGTTTACTAATCGTAGACTATTTATATATTTGTTATATTTTATAATAACAAACTTATTAATTATAAATTACCTCACAAAAGATTTTAATTTTTAATTATTTTTTAATATTTTAATTATCATACAATCATACAATAGAAAAAAGCAAGATGAGATCTTTGGCAAGTGTCAATCTCTCATGCATTCTCATTTGATATTGTTGCTATAAAAGGAAAGTGTGTCTTACTTTAATTCTATTAATTATTAATTATTTTAAAATAAATAAATATTAATAAAGATGCAAAAAAAATGTTTGTTATGAACACGTTAAATCATGTATGCTTGTAAAACTCAATAGTTTCTTTGAAAAAGGTAGAGTCATTGATATCAATTGGAACCCAAACAGGTGACTTGCTTGAAACAACAAAAATTTTAACCTCAAAGTTTGAATCCTAAACCCTCTAGGATATAAGGACCCTCTTAACCTAAAGGGATTATGTGAAACCTTGATGGAAGATATAAGTACCCTCTTAACGATGTTGCTGGAAGTTAAGGATTTTTCTTTGGTAGATAATAAGTTACAAATACTTAACTAATATAGATGCTACCTTTAATTTATTTTTGAAATTTTTGTATAGGTTATCGACCATAATTGGATAGTATTTATGAATCTGTTGAAGCGAGATTCAATGGGGGTGGTTGGTGTCCAAACAATTTAAGATGAAAAGATTCAAAAACACTATGTGCAAGTTGGAGTTCCATGTCAATGGGAGTTGCATGCGAGAATAGAGATTATGCTCCCCTCAAAGCCAACTAATTGAATTGTCTGTTAACACGAGTTGATTTTATACCCTTTTCTCAAACATGTCATGAAAAACAAACTATAGAGTGACACAATATAATGAAAATATGAAAAATAAAGATGTGTAAAATTTAGTAACATTGCATTTTAAACGGCTTTGTGAATGGAAATAAGATATAAGAAGAGAATAATTTGGTCTGGCTGTTAATCTGAACGATTTGGTCTGTCTGTTAATAATCTGAAGGATTGTGTGAATGAAAATGAGATACAAGAGAGCGAATTTAGATTCTTGATTTTGCGTAAACCAGAAAATATTTCTGTAGGAGTGATGTTTAAATATTTGTATAATAACTGTAGCATTTGGCTTTGTCACTTAAAATTAGAATTTTTAAATTTTGTTGTTCTTAAACATAATTAATTCATCCAAATGGTATAAATTAGATTTTCATTTATTTCAATAATATAAGTTAATAATAAAACTTTAAATCATAACATTCATTTTAATGACAATATTAAATCAAATTTTTTTATGGATCCTTGATTGTTATATACATTTATTGTATTTTATAATAAGAAAATAAACTCGATGGTTTCAATAGTTAAGAACTCTTAATCATAATATTTACTTTAATGACATTAATAAATCAAATTAGTTTATTAATCATAGACTATTTCTATATTTGTTATATTTTATAATCACAAACTTATTAATTATATAAATTACCTCACAAAAGATTTTAATTTTTAATTATTTTTTTAATATATTAATTAACATACAATCATACAATAGAAAAAAGCAAGATGAGATCTTGCCAAGTGTCAATCTCTCATGCATTCTCATTTTATATTGTTTCTATAAAAGGAAAGTTTGTCTTACTATAATTCTATTAATTATTAATTATTCTAAATTAAATAAATATTAATAAAAATGCAAAAAAAACAATGTTTGTTATGAATACCTTAAATCATTTATGCTTGTTATGAACACCTTAAACAATGTTTGTTATGAACGGAGAGAAAACTAAAGGGATTATGTGAATCCTTGATGGAAGATATAAGTACCCTCTTAACGATGTTTCTGGAAGTTAAGGACTTTTCTTTGATAGAGAATAAGTTTAAAATACTTAACTAATATAGATGCTACTTTAATTTATTTTTGAAATTTTTGTATAGGTTAGCGACCATAATTGGATAGTATTTATGAATCTGTTGAAGCGAGATCCAATGGTGGTGCTTGGTGACCAAATATTTTGAGATGAAAAGATTCAAAAAAAATTATCTCTCTACATTCTTCTTAATTTCTTTCATAATCTCCTCTTCTACAAAATCAAAAACACCCCATAAACCCTAATCATCCACCACCAGAAAATATTTCTGTAGCAGTGATGTTATGAGTGTAGCATTTGGCTTTGTCACTTAAAATTAGAATTTTTAAATTTTTGTATATATGTCACGTAATTCATTCATCCAAATCATATAAATTAGATTTTGATTTATTTAAATAATATATGTTAATAATAAAACTTTAAATCATAACATTCATTTTAATGACAATATTAAATCAAATTATTTTATCGATCCTAGATTACTTATTGTATTTTATAATAAGAAAATAAAAATGATGATTTCAATGGTTAAGAACTCTAAATCATAATATTTACTTTTATGACATTAATAAATCAAATTAGTTTACTAATCATAGACTATTTCTATATTTGTTATATTTTATAATAACAAACTTATTAATTATAAATTCAACAGACATCTCATTATATACTGATTTATAAATCAAAACTCAAAACCACTTAACCAGCAGAGAGTTGCTATCTATACACTAAAATTCAACAACATATTCTTACACCACTCAAATTCAGTTTAGGAGAATGAATTAATTGTGTCAAAAAGAAGGAATAATAATTATTACAAAAATGAAAAAAACCAATTAAGTGTTGCAATTAATTGTAAGATTATCATTTCTCTAACTACTAGAATAAAATTTATTTATTAGATTAGTTCCTATTTAATATATTTTAAATACATCTAATAATATTAAATATAAAAAAATACTTAATTGTTTCATATTCGAATTTAAATTTGTTTCATATTAAATCTGGTTTCTATAAAAGCAAAGTTGTTTACGTATTAATATTCATATACAAACTTTGTCCTTTTCTTTTCTAATGGCTGCTGTTAACCAAACCAACTACTATATATGGTTGTCTGAGAACATATCTCAAGAGAGAAGCCATCGAGTCTATCGTAGATGGATAAAAAGAATGATGATAAACTTTTCAACCAGATAACACGCTAGAGATGGAGATTAATTCATTACAAAATAAAACACCTGAAACTAATCCGAGATGTAGAACATGAGAGGAGGACTCAAAGTCAAATTGCATTGAGCGATTTTCTTATTATAGGTTAAAAATAATTGATCATTCTAGTGTTTTTATTTAATGTTTATAGGATTTTTTTAGTGTTATGTTAATTATAATAATAATATTACAATTAAATATTTTAACAAATAAGCATCATATATATTAAATGAATATCTGCATCCAAATATAGTTGATATACTTTTATTTTCATAATATTGATATAAAAATTAAATAACTATATTATATCAATTATAAATTTTAATATTTTAATATTTTCACACTACTTTTTATATGAGTCACTAAAGTAATTATTGGGGAGTATAAAAAAAATGTTTGTTAACAAGAAAATATGTTTTATTAATTAATTTTTTATATATTTTTAAATAATTTTTAAATAACATTTAAATAAAAGTAAAAATATTTATAATATATTATATTCTTATAAAAATGTTATTAATTTAAAAATATTAACAAATTATTTACATATTGAACTCTGAATTAGCACTTTATACTAATACATATTAGTTGGGATGCTAGAGTCCCTCTTAACATATTAATTTAAATGTAACGTAATTCAAAAATCAACCATTTTAATAATATTTTATGCTATAAATTATGATGCATTTTAAACAACCAATGAGAAAAGGTGAACACTACGTTTTTTATTTAAATTGAATACTGATCCTCAATCAATCAAATACTATAATTTAAAGTTATTCTATATTTTTATTCTAAATGTATTATTAATACTCGATTTAAATTCAAAGAATTTACGTTAAAATATAGTATTTTTTTCTTATTTTATTTTTTAATTAATTTTAATATTTCAACATTTAATTATAAAAGTAATTTTAATTATGTTAGACAAAATAAAATATATATATATATATATATATATATATATATATATATATATATATATATATATATATATATATATATATATATATATATATATATATATATATATATATATATATATATATATTCTACCAAAATTAGACTAATATATTCTAGATATATATGAACAATTATGAGACAAATATTTGGCTCGGACAAAAAAAAAGTTACATAAAAAATATATTTACTCATATACATAAATAAAATACAAAATAAATGAAAAAAAAATAAATATGAGATAACTATTTTTATTAACTTGTATAAAAAAATAAGAAACAAATGTGATATAGATAAGTATGAAATCTGTGTTTTAAAATATGAAATGAACCAATCAGTCAAACTAATCAAATCGATAATTAAGGGAATTCTAGTTGGGTGTGATAGTTGAATCGGACAAATTATTGAAAGGGTGGAAATCAGTTAAAATCGATTAAAAAACGACGAACCACAAATTTTAGAAAAACATAGGGTTAAATTTTTTTTCCAGACAAAACGATTCCATTTAGATAATTAAAAAAAATTTAAGTAAATTTTGTTCAAAACTTATTTGAAACGATTTCTCTATTTGAAATTAAATTTATTAGGCATCATAGTTATTTTGTTATTTAGTTTATGTTGCAATTAAATTTTATTCAAAATTTATTTAAATTTAACTTTTGTACAATGTTGTTGAAAAATTAACTTGTGTAATTATAGAGTATTAATATAGAGATTTCTTTTCTCAATAACGGCCCAAATTTTAAAATATTTCCTGAAACTAAATACATAAAAGAGAATGACGGCTACCAAAAAGAGTAAAGAAATAAGGATTGTTGTATTATTAATGAAATAAGAATACTTATTTATACACACAAAAATAAGCCCAAAAATAAGTCTTAATAAAAACTAATCTTGGTGAACAAGATAAAAGATACTAACAGTACAAACTAACAAATACTAAAACACTCTTAAAACTAAACTTAATAACTAAGTTTAGGAACCAGAACATCATAACATCAAAACATCAGAAGTTATGGATATGTCTTACCTACTAACATCAGAACTTCTGGCTGGCCCTCAGAAGTTTTGGATATGAATTATTCTCAACACAAACTGCGGTTTTTGATGGTGCATGAACTCCTCACAAACTCCGCCCAGTTTTGCATATTTGAAGCAACTCTCTCAAACTACGAATTGCAGATTTTTTGTGGTGGACGAACCACGGCTGACGAAAGCAAACACAAATGAAAAATGGCGGATTTTGTATGAACTCTACACAAACAACAAGGGCTTCTTTGAATATGAAAAGAGTTGAGGTTGAGTTGGTAAAAGAGAAAAGAGAACGATGAAGTTTAATTTTTTTTTGAAATTTTGATTGATTTTCAATTTAGCAATTAAAACTATAACAATTAAAATGATTCACTTTCCAACTATTAGTTTTGTCATTTTGTATATAATATAGGAACTTAATTGTAATATTAATACGTATAAAACTACATAGTAAATAGTATGTATAATATAATCCTACGTGACATTGATTAAGGTAGGATTTGTTTATGCTTCTTTCTTATTGATCATACTTTTAACATCACCATAGAATTTTCCATAATATTATTGCTTAGAAAAAACAAAATAACCTTCATGATTATCATCATGACTAAGAAAGTAAAAAATGTGCATTCTCATGAAATTTCTCATAAATGTTAAAAGAAAAAAAGTAAAACTTTCAATTCTCTTAAATATATTAAATTATATCAAACACCTTCTAGAAAAGAACACATAATTATATTTTTGGGTAAATTATTTCAAAACTTTTGAATCTATGGAACAAACATCTCATTATATACTGATTTATAAATCAAAAGTCAAAACTAGTTAACTACCATAGAGTTGCATTAATTGTGTCAAAAAGAAGGAAAAATAATTATTAAAAGAAAAAGAAAAAAACCAATTAAGTGTCACAATTAATTTTAAGGTTTGCCACTAATTAATACCTACAAAATAAAAAAATATTATAACATATATATAGTTAGATATATAATAAACAGAAAATAAATTTAAAAAAAAAACATAAAATAAAGTAGATATATACCTTGAAAAATTATTAACAATGGATATGGATGAAAATAACTTAAGTTGCATGAAAATGGAGGAATGGATAGAATTGAAAAAAGAGAGAAAGCAGGTTTGGAGTGGTGTTGAGGAAGATGAAGAATCAATTTTTGTGAGTGTTGTTGTGAGTGAGGAAGATGAAGATGAAGAATTAATCATATAATATAACTTTGTGACTGAGTTGAAACGCGTGCGTGCATTTAATGGGGGCAGCTGGCGAGGGGCTCCCCCTCAGAAATGGAACGGACATATTTAGCGAGGGGAGCCCCCTCGGAATTGTACATTTTAATTATTACAACTCAAGTCTGCAGTGATGTTGTCCCTTTTGCTAGGGGTACCCCCTCGGAAATTACCAACTACTATTTGCTTGGGGTGTCCCCTCGCAAAAGTACTTATTTTTTGGCGGTATTTTTTGTTTCTGAGGGGTAGCCCCTCGCAACGTATGTTTTTAAATTTCAAAAATTACATGTTGCCTCTTTGCGAGAGTATACCCCACGTAACGATTTTTTTTTTTTTTAAATGGAATTTCCCCTTTGCGAGGGGGACTACCCCAAACAATGTTATTTTGTTTGTTTGGGGTTTAACCCCTGGCTAAATCCCCTAGCAAACTAAGGCTTTTCTTGTAGTGCATAGAGTTGCATTAATTGTGTCAAAAAGAAGGAAAAATAATTATTAAAAGAAAAAGAAAAAAACCAATTAAGTGTCACAATTAATTTTAAGATTATCATTTCTCTAACTACTAGTATAAAATTATTTATTAGATTAGTTCCTAATAATATATTTTTAATACATGTAATAATATTAAAAATAAAAAAAATACTAAATTGTTTTTTAATTGAATTTAAATTTAAATTTACACCATAAGAACAACTACTTTCCACGGTTCAAGGAGCCGGAAAAAATTTGGCTTCTATAAAAAATTTGGTTTCTATAAAATCTCTAACACCCCATATATATGTGTGTAGAATAATATGTAGTGATGCTATTATGGTACAAGAAACATACAACTAGATGAAAAAGACAAGAAATTAAAACTGAATACAACACAAATCTCAAACAGAACGTATCCAATACATCTTGTCTTCATCATCACACAACGGAAAGATAAGATCTGATGAGGTCTGCCTTTGCACATCTGCAATCTTCAAGATCGATCATCTAACAATCCTACAACTTATAACCTATTCCTGAAAAATAATAAGAGGATTGGGGTGAGATTACTAAATCTTAGTGAGCCTCCCTATCTTAAGGGTTTACTCGGTTCTACAGGGCACATGCATAATAAACTGATTCACCTAGAACTCGGGGTTATATCTCACGTCACGGTGCAAGTACAAACAAGGGGAAACACCACCATTGGAAGTCCCATAACTAGCCAATGAGGTGATTACACAAAACAACAAATCACATTATGCAAGCCCGTACCCGTCTACGAGGAATCCAGAAGTAAGTTCTACCTTTTATCAGACTACAAAAAATCACACCCTCGATGAATTACGCCAATACATAGTGTCAAGAGACTCGTATAAGTCCATCGCGTGATGAGTCGGATCACCCATAAATGAGATTTCATCCGCGATGAGTACTCGAAGCGACATTTCCTATATGGCGTCACAACCACGTCGATCATCCTTACGCAGATGAATTACGCAAATACGAAACACCCTCTTGACGCATCAGTCCACCGGGTGAAAGCCTAATGGTCTTGCCTATATGGCACCACTAGAGGTGAGTTAAAACCACAGAGTGGTATTTCCTACGTGGCACCACAACCCCACCATACCAAGCACGCTGACGCTTACATCCGTTGGAATGCCCTCAAACGGCCCACTCAGAAACGCCGCAATGGTAGCTCAGGTGTGTATGATAAACCGTACATACAGATAATTACGCTATGTGGAAACGCACAATAAATGGCCCACTCGAGTCATCGGAACGGTGATAAAAAATTGGACCTTGTTCATAGTCATATGTGATTTACCATCTGATAGCCTAGGTCTACTTCGATCTAGAATAATTCAAACACTTGTGACATCAAGCCAACAAGAAAAATTCATCCGAACATTCAATCGGAATGAACGGGAACAATTAATGACCACATAATTGAATTTCCACATAATGCGCTTCTCAACATTTTGCACATAATATTCATACATATTCATGATTTTAGCATACGAGTGATCATAACATAATATCATACAATTCATAAAATTAGTCACACAAAAAGAGGCTTTCGATCTATGACACGGACGGAACTACACTCGGGGGAATTAAACATACATTTTCTTAAATTCCATTAACACTTATTCAACATCATGCACTTAAACATCCCTTTCCATAACCTCTTAATGAACTAAACGTATGATGCCTAAACATATTCATAAAGGTCATTAATAGACCTTTCTAACGATTCCGACGGAACTCCGTTTCGAGTTATAAAACTCAAGTTATGATCGAAACAATGAAAGTCATTTTTTCGTTCAGTGAGCAACCGATTTACACTATATGCAAATCGATTGCACGCTTCAGTTTTTGTTCAGAAATCAGTTTTTCAATGGAGCAATCGATTGACATCCTATGCAAATTGATTTGCACCTGAAGCAGAGTCAAAATAACATATTTTCCTGCATAAAACCAGTCCCAGGCATTCCAATACATTCCTATTCGAATTCCATCATGTAAGAACAATCCATGACATATATTAGCATTATGGAAACACATTTCTCATCATTTAATCAACATGGAATGCATCGAGGTATCTCACTAAACCCTTGTTTCCAAATTCATACAATTCCATAAAACCCCAATTCTTACCCCAAGTCCTAACTATAGAGACTCACCTTAGGTTAATGGAGGATTGGATGTTATGCTTGCTGCCCTTGAACCCTTAACATGCTCAAAACTTCATCTTCATTATCAACAATCCCGTAGCCACCTCTCTTCCAATTTCCAGCAAGAATTGTTCAACTTCAAACTCGTTTTTCTCCTTCAATACAACAGCTATGAGGATGAATTAATATACCAAATCGAAGAGAATTTCGTAGGTTTTTCAAAAATTCCAGATTTACCTGAATCGGAGCTAAAAGGTAGAAGTTATGGCTGGTTTAGTGTGGGTTGTTGATGGTGTGCGAAAATGGAGTTCATGGTGAAGTATTCTTCATCTTCTCTTTCCACTTCCCACTTATTTATTCATAAAATTCTGACTTGGAATGGTTTGTGAATGAAGTCTCTAACAAATATATCTTAAGTCCACATGCAACTTTGCTTAGTACTCAAAATGCCCCCTAACTATGTTGATATTACAAGTTTTCCATTTGGTCCAATACTAACTAGTTTGGTTACTAGCTTAGTTCTTCTTTCACTTCTTAATAATTTTCCCAAACATAATTATAAAACTTCTCATATATAGTGATATAAATATTGGGATGTTACATTCTCTCCCCCCTTAAATAGAATTCGCCCTCGAATTACTTACAATCGTCCTTGCAATAGATTCCACACGTCTGCTTCCAACGAGGGGACGAATGTTCTTCACATTCTCCTTTGGTTAAACCCTACGACTCTGTCTGGAAGTCGTTCATTCGAGAAGACACCATGTCGCAACCCAAAATTTACCCTCCTTACTATAATTTTGCTTGGAACATTCGTTCATGCTTGTGCCCGCCAAAATTAATCGAAACGTCGGTTCGAGTTGTTTCACACGACTTGAAGCGAATAATTTGTCAAGATTCGGGGTTCTGAGTTTCTTGAAATTTGTGATTCACGGTTTCAATTATTCCATTTTTGGGATTTCTTTTAAGTATGTTTGAAGATTTTCTGGTCTATGCAAGTAGTTGAGTTTTTAGACCAATCTTGTGCATCCAAGTTTATATCAATTACAAGGTACAAGGATTATGGTTGATGCAAATCCATCCAAATTCCAATTCACAATTGTAAATTTCTCAAGCCCAAAAAGACGTTCAAAGTTTTCGAGCCAATTAAAATGTTGGTTTATGATTTAGAAAGTTGATCATGAGTTGGAGTTCAAAGGAAATTTTGAATTCTACTTATGGAACAAGGCAAGTTAGAATTATTGGATTTTTTATGGCAACTCAGATGTTCAAATTTTAAATTCAGATTCTAAGTCCTAAGTTTGTACCAACATTGGCAAGTTGAATTTTGAACACCATTCAAATATGGATTTTATTCAAGTGTTCTAAACACGTTACGAGTCCATTCAAGGTTTCTTACAGTTTTGAAAATTTTGCCAAGACTTGTTTCATTCAAAGTTCAATACGAGGACAATTTCATCAACATTTCAAGGCTATTACAAGTATGGAACGATTATGTTATGCGATTCAAAGATCGGAAAATATTCAAACCAAGCTTGCTTCTTTCTATTCTAATTACAACCGCGTCACAAAAAGAGAAAAGAAGGAAAAGTTTCAACATTGGAAATTTGAATTCAAACTTTCATTTATGTCATGAATATTACAAATTGCTACAAGTTTGATCTCAGATTACGATTTGTTACAAAAAAAGTAATCCTAAACCCTACAATTCTAAGTCCTACAAGTTTCTAAAAGTTCCCTAATGCTACGATCCCCGAAGTTGTTTCAAACTTTTGTCGTCCTCCGAAGTTTTCTTCGCGTATGATCATTCCTCTTCATCTTCGTGCCGTGTCGTCCAAGCATACCAGTTTGCCACATGAAACAAAGAGAAACACGGGTTAGAAGTTACAAAACATAATTGAATTCCAAAAAGCAAGAAATTGTCAAAGATTGTTTCTTTTGGTCAAAACATCATCATTAGGCATTTAGGCGGGAATCAGGTTTTAAACAATAAGCCTCAGAATCTCAAGGATTAATCATCGGCGGAGTTACTTGTTCGCAAATCACGGGCTGACCCGGTTCACGAACAAGCATGCAACGGGCTAAGCATAAGCGATAAATTTCAAGCAAGCAATCGGCAAGATGATTCAATTCCGCAACGATATAATCGATTCATGATAAGGCTAGCATACATAGCAACACAACAGGCAGCATGTCTCAAGGCAGCAAGCAGATATCAGTTCACAACCAACAATACAAGAGGCAATAGACTAAAGTATGGGCTATCAGCAGCAAAGGGACAGTTTGAGAAAGTAAGAAGAAAAAGAAGCAATATAAATTTGAAACAAAGAAGCATGTAATGATCAAGAAAGCCAAAAAGAAAGTACAAAATCACATCAAGTTAAAGATTAAGCCCCAAAAAGCCATGAAAGCACAAAAGCATCATCAAATATCATTAAAAGTTAAACAAGCAAGGTTGAATGGACAAGCTAAGATTCATAAATATATAGACACAAAAAAGCAAGCCAAGAGAAGTTCAAAACATAACATTAATCAAAACCCACAAGTGCGATAAAACCACCCAACCAGTGTAGTATTTTAACCATCACCAAAATCCCGAAAAAACAAAAACAGTTCAAAATACCGAAAACATATAGACAAACAACAAGCAATAAATCATAATTTTCCAACCTAAACACCTTCGACATATATTTTTGAAATTACGTTCGACAAGTAGAGAAAGAAGAAGAGAGAAAGAATCGGAACGAACTCACCCAGGCAAGCATGCACTGACACGTCTCCAAGACCACTCGCCGGAATCGGTCAGGCTAGGGTTCCTTTGTCCCTTTCCATTCAATCTGTCAAAACAAACCACAAACAATATCAGAAATCAAGAAAATCGAAACCCATGTAAACATGCAACAGATCGCAACTGTGTGAGAGAGAGAGCCGCGATGAATCGGTGAGAAACACGATCGCGGCCATGGCGAGAGGGAAACCGGAGCCGTCGCGGTCCGTGAGAGAGAGAGAGCGGCGAGGGTTTGAGAGGAAACGGCGAAGAGAGACAGAGCGCGGGACGGCGAGAGGAGGATGAGAGGCGAGGGTAAGGGTTTCGGCGAGGGAGAGAAGTGAGAAACCCAGAACGCGATATAGAGGGAAGTGAGGAATCGTATTGGGAGAGTGGAATTTTAATTTCACTATTTTCTTCTTTTTCTTAAATAAAAAAAATAATATTAATAATATATAAACAATTTATTTTCTTTTTTTTCTAAATTTCTTTTCTTTTCCATAAAATCTGGTGGTGACAAGTGTCACCACCTTGTTTTTTAGAAAAAATCTATTTGTGTTTATTTTATTTTCATGATTTTGTTACTCTTGAATAATTTTAACACAAATGTTAGTATTAGCCTAGTGTACACATATGGGGTGATTTTGCCATTATTTTGGAATCGTCGGAGTATTTTGAGATTGGAAGCATTACACCCGATTCGCCAGCACGCGGAGGTGTTTCAGACCAACCAAAGTTCAGATGGTTTTCCTTCCATACTCCGTCCAGAATCAAGACAACCAGGCTATCTCTAAATTTTTGCCTATTTCATTTAATTTATTTTATCGCAAATAATATTCTCATTGCGATGTACTAGATAATTATTGGATATGATGGTTTTTGTTTGATGATTTATCGATTAAGCTATTAGCCGATTTTTCATCAAACAGAAAAAATCATCTCCAATAATTACTTAAATTTCCGATTGTATTGTATGGTATTTTTGTCTGTTTACTTATTCATTCAGCAATTATTCACCATTGTACACTTCGCACACAACGGAAATTAAAATCAATTCGATTTCATCTTGATTGGCTCATACGCCGATTTCTTAAAGGGTCTCATGGTTGGGGATGGGCATGGCCATCCTCACGAGATTGGTTAAAGCCCTTGTTGCTTTAACCGATCATAACCCGAAAACAACATTGGTCTATATACCAATCACCATGCACCAGGGTCTCATGGTTGGGGATAGGAGCACCTATCCTCACGAGGTTAATTAAGTCCATATACTTGATTAACCATAACCCGCTTCCATTTTCTCTCAGCACGCGCATCAGAATGTTTTCATAATTTAAAACCTCGATCCAACGTCGAGTTGCTTTTCAAAACAATTTCATAAATACTCTACTTCTCCCTCCTCCTAAACATATGGTAGTCAGTCCAGTATCGACCCTCGACCGTATGTTTGGTGTCTTAATTGAATTAATCAACGTGAACCATGTTTCACCTCACTTTTCTTAATAAAACTTTTGGGTAGAAAAAGATGATTCGGATGTTTCTGTCCACTCATCCGAGTAATTGGGGCGTTAGCCGTTGAACGCTTATGGTCCGATACTCGTCTCCCACATAAAAACAAAATAACTCATTCAAACTCTTTTTATCGCTCATATGCGATCATTAAAACTCTTTTCAGATAAAGAGGGTGCAATAGTCGTTTCAAATACGAACGAGGACTTAAGCTTTTCAAACAAACAAAACAAGTCCTAGTTCAAAGCATTTGAAACGTCTAAACGCACGATTTTTCAGATAAAATCAATGCAACCAATTTCAAACCTTTTTAAGAGGAACTACAGAGTTTTGACTTTCCCATTGCACAAGGGAATATGTAGGCACACGGTTCGAAAACCGTGTCAAACTCAAAATATAATAAACAGAATCTCATTTCTTTTATAACCTAAAGATTAGCGAATATACACACACGTAGAACTAAACGGGTCCCATCGAGTACGATGGATGTAAGTGCTAATTTTTGCATAACCGACTTCGATTCCAATTTTGCGTAGACCGTCTTATCCGTTTCTTTGGGGTTTTATCTATATTTTCCCTTTCCTTTTGGAATAAATAAAATTAGGTGGCGATTTCACCGTTTTCGAGAATTTAAAAGATTTTTGAAAATCGAGTTGCTTCAGTTGACGACTTCACTGGGGATTTCAATTGACTAAGCGTGTCAACCCTAGTTTGGTTCTTCGTATGTGTGTTTATTTTCGCTTTCTTTTATCACTCCATTTGTGTGTTTAATTTCAGTCATTCATTTCCTTCGCTTTAATTATTACCTTGTTGATATATTATTGTGTGTGGGAATGATGGATGGGACTATAGGAAAAGCCCACTACCAAGGCTATAGAACACATAAATTAAAGTGGTTGCGTAGTATTGATTTGCTAGACGGAAATGTCTTGTAAGTTGGTGCGAAGACCACACCTAGGGGAGGTTCTTTCGAAGACATTATTGTCGATTGCAAGTTATTTTTGCATTGGCGATAGTGTTGTTAGAAGGGATTTTTCCCCTAGTTTTGACCTTTAGGGAAAACCTAACCTTTAGGCTTTAAGATTGCTCAAATGAGACGTTCTTGGATATATCATATAATCACAAATTTATTTGCGGTGAAAATGATACACCTAAGTTGGGATCAATGATTTTGAGCACCCCGTTCAGATCCTGGTATCGAGGGTTACGTTTGTTATATCGTTAGACCTGCTTTGTCTATTCGGTCAATACGTAACTCTCCCTCAAACCAAAGCTTTGTAGCGTTGCAAGTATCTTTGCGATGCACGAGAATTTGTGTTTGTTGTATCAAAAAACCCTAAGAGCCATCCTTTGGGGAATTGTTGGGTAGACGTCGAAACCATGCCCGACCGTCCTTTTAAACCCATGTCTGTTTAACTTTACATGTGATTTTGCGCATAACATTGATATGTATCGCATCACATGGCATTCTTACATGCATCACCATCATTGCATTCTTACATGCATTACCGTCACATTGCATTCTTACATGCATCACCCTCACATCGCATTCTTACATGCATTATCATCATGTTGCATTCTTACATGCATTACCATTACATCGCGTTCTTACATGCATTACTATTACCTTACATCGCATTCTGACATGTGTTACCATTATATTACATTTGCATTCGTAATGCATTATCATGCATTTCATCTTCGTCAGAAAAACTCATTTCATCTCTTCTGTCCAGAAAGATCAAACTGTTTACTCGACGCACGTTCAGAACTCTAAGGATGTCTCAGAGGACTATAGACGAGCTTCAGCATGGTCAAGAATTGTTGAAGGAAGAAGTTAAGCACTTGAAGAGTCAGATGAGTCTGGTCTTGGATCTCTTTCAAGTTGTGTTGAAAAGAGAGTGCAACACCACGCCAATCTCCGCAAGTTTGTTTGCTGCTCTATCATCTGATGTCTCCATGAGTCAAGGACATCCGCACGTGGCGAACTCTCCAGTTCGAAATTCTCCTACTGAGTATCATCCTCGGCCTTCACCTTCGAAGATTCCTCGACAACAGCAATTGCTTGCTCCCCGATCGAAGAAGAAGGAACCAAATCAGCGTATTAATCCACATTATCGCCGATATGCTCAACAGGATATTCAGCCAATCCCGATGTCGTATTCTCAACTATTGCCTTGCTTGGTTCAGAATGGTGTTGTGATACCAAGGGAGTTGAAGCCAGTACCAGGGGTTGCTAAAGTTTGGTTTAATGAGAGTGTCAGATGTGCTTTTCATGCTAACTCTGCAGGACACGAAACTGAGAATTGTTCGGCCTTCAAATGCACAGTTCAAGAGCTAATTGATGATAAGATTCTGTTTTTCAAACAGAATGGATTGAGCTTAGACATTTTGCTTGCAAGGTCTAATCATAGCAATTTTGGGGAACTTCCAAAACTCATTGGGACAATTGCTTACCAAGAGGGAGTTGAGACTTTGAAGAATAGTGATGAAGTAGACCAGATGTTCACTTCAAAAGGTGGTAACCTTCAGCAAAGATATCTCAAGTTCTAGCAAAGGGAAGTCGGTTGCAACACCAACTCATTATCCTCCATTACCATCTTTCGAGTCTTTGCATCAGCAACTTTTGTCTGATCTTCCTCAACTTCAGAGTCAGAACTCTCAAAATCAAATTGTGCCTCGGAATAATTTGGAAAGAAGGAATGCTCCTCTTGATCCAATTCCAGTGACCTACAGTCAACTTCTGCCATATCTGGTTCAAAGTTCATTGGTGGTTCCCAAATTTCTTAACCCTCCAAAGTTATTCCCGTTTGGTTATGATCATAACGCGCGATGCGGATACCATGCTGGTACAGTAGGCCACTCAACAGAAGACTGCAACGCCTACAAAGCCAAAGTTCAACAGTTGATTGACCAGAAATACTTGACTATTCAAGGAGGGATTCTGTTTGTGAATGGCAACCCGGTAATCAAGTGAATGCAAAGACTACTGAAAGTCATCAGAATCAACAAGTCAAGACGGAGCCCAGGCCTCCTCAACAACGACAGTCTTTTATTTCTTTACTGCATTTTCATGTGTATCTTGTTTAATTGTTTAAACTTTGTTTGCATGTAGAAACTTGTTTGTTTTTATCTTAATGCAATGAATATGTTTGTCTTGAAGTAATCCATTCGTTGTCACTCAATCCATTCGTTATCACTCTTTAATTGATTTGCGAGCATTTTGAAACCAACGTTACCGAATCTTTCGCCTAGGCAAAGATTGGAGGGAGGATGACGATGATTAAAAAACGTCAGGTCTCTAATCGTATGCTTTCGAGTAAAAACCTTGCTGATGATGTGTAGGCCTTGTTTCAAATCCCTAAACACCGGAGTTATAAGGGAGATAAACCCTCGTTAACCCCCTTCGAGCCTTGAAGTAGGAGTTTCTTTTCTGTTCAGAAAAAACCCCATTTTTTCAACCCAGGGGCGGGTAGTGTTCAGTTAATCTGATCGAGCGTTTAAAATTCATCAAGAGAGTAAGCATCAAAGGATACAACAATGGCTAACCTTCAAAAGGTTGAGAAAGGTCAAAACCACAGTAGTCGACCTCCATCTATCAATAGTGTGCATCAAAGGAGAACGATACCATGTTAGGTATCTCTCGCACATCAGAAAGGTTAATAGATGACGACACCATAACAGTTATCCCTCATCTACCTAAGGACTCAGACAGTCACCATCACTTTTAACAAATCAATGATTGTGTAAATCCACGACTTGTTCAAAAAAAAAAAAGATGATTATGAAAAAGACAAAAAGCCCGCTAAGTCGGAACTTAGTAATAAGTCGCTTAGGCAAAAGTCAGGCAAAAGTCAAAGTCAAGAAAAGAAAATCTTGAAATACTTTCCAAGACAAATTTTCAACAAAGAACAAGTCGTGTGGTTAGGCACCAAAGACAAAGGTGAGTGTCTGTTGTGTCCAAGAAACCTCATATTGGTTCCTTAACCACCATAATGCCTCTCGAGAGATGAGTGCTCGTATCAAGATAGTTGAACTTAGGACTGAAGAACATCATGGAGAATGGGCGGGCACCAAATATTTTGAGCCTAAAAATCTTTTTTTCTAAAAAACCCGTGAACCAGACCACGTTACAACCCTCAAAAGTCCTAATTGAAGCGTGGGTTAATTCAAAAGCATCCAACGAAGAGATCGCGTTTACCTGACTCCTACAGTGTGTGCTAAGTACCTGTGTTGGTATCATATGCTCGTCTTATCTTTCAAAAAAGAAAAATTTTCAGTGTTGCACTCCAAAAAGTGTTTCACTCACAAAAAATCATAATGTTTTTCATACAAAACTTCAAGACGCATAAATGTTGCATTATAATTGTCACAGCAAACATTCTTCTACATGTAAAACAATTGTTTGACATTGAAGAAGTTCTCATAATGAACATCAGTGAAGACTTTAACTTTGTCCAAAGAAGAGAAACTTGTTTATTCTGCTGAGTTAGCAGTTATTTGTAGCAAGGGGCAGGACGTCTAAGGACTCCTTTGAGCATATCACAAGTTGTCTTCTCAATATTCTGTTAATTCGGGGGCAACCAAATCGAAATTCAGCTCCTCGAATTTCTGCCAATCCGGGGCAAATCCTTAAAAGAGCAATCAGCAGTTGATTTAGTCCTTCTCAAAAGAGCATTTAGCCTGGGACAACTGTCATTCCAAGTTTCAGTCAACTTGAAGCAATCACCTCGAGACATGGGAGTCTCTCTAAGGCTGTTTACATTGGGACATTTCGAACTAGTCGTTCGGTTCCCATCAATCTGAGACAGTTACTTCGACGCGTGGAAGCCTTCAAAAGCTCTTGTTCCACCAAGTTAATCGCTCACTTGTTGATTGATCTGAAGCAGTTACTTCATAATGGTGAAGCTCTCTTAATTGGAGCAAGTGTTCATTCAAGAATCAATCAGCCTGAAGCAATTACTTCGAGACGTGGAGTTCTCTCTAAAGCTCGTCCTGGGGTAGGTCTTCCCGATATGCGCATAGCTCCTTATTCAGATGCAGTCAATCTGAGGAAACAACTTGAGACATAGATGTCCCTTCAAGATTCTTTCTAAAGCAAACTTGCTGAAAAGATTCATCTGAAGCAACTACTTCGAGACGTTGGAGTCTCTCCAATGTTCATCCTGGGGCATGTCGTCCATCTATGCAAAGTCCGTCACTCTGAGGTTCAATAAATCTAAGGAGATTATTTTGAGATGCGGAAATATCTGCAAGACTCCTATCGAGGCATGGTGTTCCCATATCAGAATATCCAGTTCCTTTGAAATACTGATGATCAGTAAAGTATTGTGTCAGAATACAGGATGTCGGGGCACTCCTTTTCAGGAAAGATTTCTAGAAGGTCTAACAGACTAGGGCAGGTTGAGATTCTGAGGTCGATATATCTCTTAAGTGCAAAATCTAATGCCGCTGCATTCCCACGCATGGGGCACGCCTCTCATCATCTAATCAACTCAGAAGTTTGCTATTCTTCTTTCTACAAGAATTAGCATTGCAGCCCTTCCAGCGGCAATTCAACCATTGGAGCTTGGTCAATCATCTTGTTGTGCCATGTTCTTTTATCCTCCGGACTAACGGTGTCGAGGATTCAGTTTGATAGCCAGTGCATTAACCAGTATATTCATGCATTCGTTCATTCATGCATTCATATCGTATACTACATAACACATTCATTCATAAACCTCAGCCAAGGCTTGGGATGTTTCAAAATCTGCTAGTGATGCTTCTCAGTAGAATCATAATTTGAAGACTATGTTGAATGACAAATTTAGTTCTTCCGATCACAAGTTTGAGGGCTCGACCATAATTGGTCAACAACGATGACGATTCTCAAATCGAACTGCTCCGAGTGATTAGGTTTCCCAAGCGAACTCGTATCAATGAAGCTTCTTGTTCGGATTTCCCAATAATTCTTAGAGTTTCCTACCCTTTTAAAAGAAAAGTAGAATTTTAATGATAGCTTTTCTCCCGGAGAATGCTTGTGTGAAAGACAAAATGGTGTCCAATGAAGTCTCGAATCGGTTGATCATCCCGGTGAACTCTTATGACAACAAGATCGCTGGATTGATTGATATCTTCCTTCTTTCAACAAATCATGCATCATTTGCATTAGAAAAAATCATATCATGCATATCATACTAATGCATATCATACTATGCATTAGCATGCTATTGTTTCTTAAAGTATCCTCGTAAGGATCAAAATTTGAAGGACTAGTTCTCGACGACAAATTATCCTCTTTTATCCAAGACAAGTTATATACTTGTATGGATCTTAACAATCGATTTGGTGTCTCCAATGAGATTTCTTCCCAATGAGACAATTCTCTCTTCGACGGACTCAAACGTCAAGAATTTATTCAACCGGAATTGAATTTTCCACGGTTTTCTTAAGTTTCCCAATAATCTTATTTCTCTCCCAAGTGAATCTCCTTCAAAGGATTACTACAACATTATTCTTGGTATTTTCAAAGATTTCTTTCGACAAGAATCTTCTCAAAGAATACTATTGGCGTGGCTTCCACAATATACTTTCTTTAAAATTACATCAAACTTCGTGCGTTTATTTGAAGTTATCAACTACTCAACAAATAAATATCCACCCGCGGGATGTTTATTCAAATCTCAAGATATTTCTCCAACTCGACGTTGATCTACATATCCAATCGCAACACATTGTCCATACAATGTCGAATGGAAGCTCATTACCCTAAAAGTTTTTGTCGAATCTAATTCTTCTATCAACGTAAAGCTATCGCATACAAATTGAAGATCTTGTCAACTCGAAGTTGTTCAACATGTCTTTACATGTTCAAGAAGATCTCATGAAATGTCGAAACAAGATTTACCGACTTCATAAACATCTATCGCGCGGTGTCGGATATTGTTTTGTTTATCCCGAGAATTGTATTCTGCTTGAATCCGCTCGGGTAACTCAGAGGTTACACGATCAAAGACATTCAACATGCCATGGCCTCGCACTTTCGTGCACCAACAATTCCGATATTGTTCTAAGCCATCTATTCAGGGAACTCTTTGTTAAGTTCTCAATCATGTCAATCAGGGAACTCTTTGTTAAGTTCCCAATCATGTCATTTCAATTCTGTTTAAGGTTTCCAGGATTCCTTAATTTTCAGGGAACTCTTTGTTAAGTTCTCAATCATGTCAATCAGGGAACTCTTTGTTAAGTTCCTAATCCTGTCAATCAGAGAACTCTTTGTTAAGTTCTCAATCGTGTCATTTGAATTTCTGTTCAAGGTTTCCAGGTATTCCTTAATTCAGAGAACTCTTTGTTAAGTTCTCAATCATGTCAAATTTTTCAATTTTGTTTAAGGTCTCCAGGTAGTCCTTAGTTCAGAGAACTCTTTGTTAAGTTCTCAGTCTTGTCAATCAGAGAACTCTTTGTTAAGTTCTCAATCGTGTCATTTCAATCTAGTCAATCAGAGAACTCTTTGTTAAGTTCTCAATCGTGTCATTTCAATTTCTGTTCAAGGTTTCCAGGTATTCCTTAATTCAGAGAACTCTTTGTTAAGTTCTCAATCATGTTATTTTTCAATTCTGTTTAAGGTTCCCAGGTATTCCTTAGTCAATCAGAGAACTCTTTGTTAAGTTCTCAATCATGTCAAATTTTTCAATTTTGTTTAAGGTCTCCAGGTAGTCCTTAGTTCAGAGAACTCTTTGTTAAGTTCTCAGTCTTGTCAATCAGAGAACTCTTTGTTAAGTTCTCAATCGTGTCATTTCAATCTAGTCAATCAGAGAACTCTTTGTTAAGTTCTCAATCGTGTCATTTCAATTTCTGTTCAAGGTTTCCAGGTATTCCTTAATTCAGAGAACTCTTTGTTAAGTTCTCAATCATGTTATTTTTCAATTTTAAGGTTTGTGTATTCCTTAGTCAATCGAGAACTCTTTGTTAAGTTCTCAATCATGTCAAATTTTTCAATTTTGTTTAAGGTCCTGTGTAGTCCTTAGTTCAGAGAACTCTTTGTTAAGTTCTCAGTCTTGTCAATCAGAGAACTCTTTGTTAAGTTCTCAATCGTGTCATTTCAATCTAGTCAATCGTAGAACTCTTTGTTAAGTTCTCAATCGTGTCATTTCAATTTTCAAGGTTTCGTGTATTCCTTAATTCGAGAACTTTGTTAAGTTCTCAATCATGTTATTTTTCAATTTTAAGGTTTCTGTATTCCTTAGTCAATCGAGAACTCTTTGTTAAGTTCTCAATCATGTCAAATTTTTCAATTTTGTTTAAGGTCCTGTAGTCCTTAGTTCGTAGAACTCTTTGTTAAGTTCTCGGCTTGTCAATCGTAGAACTCTTTGTTAAGTTCTCAATCGTGTCGTTTTCAATTTCGCTTAAGGTCTCCTGTAGTCCTTTGTTAGTGGAACTCTTTGTTAAGTTCTCATCATGTCAAATTTTTCAATATATTGTTTTTTTTCGCTTGAGAAGTTCGCTTTCTTCTCATAGCATTGTTGTCAAAGTCATTTTGTTACGGTTATCCCTGTTGTTAAAATCTCCTAGTAATGTGTTAAGGCATTCCGTTAAGGCTTAGCAAGTTTTCTCTTCAAGCGTTTTCTTGGCTCCGTAACCAAGATATGTTATCTTTCGTGACATTGGTTTTCGGCAAATTTTCGGTTCTCTGGTATTCAATCCTCTTCCACCTTGAACGTTCGAAAGTTGTCAATCTTTCTCACTTATCAGGTTTAAGATGATTGAATAGGGGCAACTGTCGCACCCCAAAATTTACCCTCCTTACTATAATTTTGCTTGGAACATTCGTTCATGCTTGTGCCCGCCAAAATTAATCGAAACGTCGGTTCGAGTTGTTTCACACGACTTGAAGCGAATAATTTGTCAAGATTCGGGGTTCTGAGTTTCTTGAAATTTGTGATTCACGGTTTCAATTATTCCATTTTTGGGATTTCTTTTAAGTATGTTTGAAGATTTTCTGGTCTATGCAAGTAGTTGAGTTTTTAGACCAATCTTGTGCATCCAAGTTTATATCAATTACAAGGTACAAGGATTATGGTTGATGCAAATCCATCCAAATTCCAATTCACAATTGTAAATTTCTCAAGCCCAAAAAGACGTTCAAAGTTTTCGAGCCAATTAAAATGTTGGTTTATGATTTAGAAAGTTGATCATGAGTTGGAGTTCAAAGGAAATTTTGAATTCTACTTATGGAACAAGGCAAGTTAGAATTATTGGATTTTTTATGGCAACTCAGATGTTCAAATTTTAAATTCAGATTCTAAGTCCTAAGTTTGTACCAACATTGGCAAGTTGAATTTTGAACACCATTCAAATATGGATTTTATTCAAGTGTTCTAAACACGTTACGAGTCCATTCAAGGTTTCTTACAATTTTGAAAATTTTGCCAAGACTTGTTTCATTCAAAGTTCAATACGAGGACAATTTCATCAACATTTCAAGGCTATTACAAGTATGGAACGATTATGTTATGCGATTCAAAGATCGGAAAATATTCAAACCAAGCTTGCTTCTTTCTATTCTAATTACAACCGCGTCACAAAAAGAGAAAAGAAGGAAAAGTTTCAACATTGGAAATTTGAATTCAAACTTTCATTTATGTCATGAATATTACAAATTGCTACAAGTTTGATCTCAGATTACGATTTGTTACAAAAAAGTAATCCTAAACCCTACAATTCTAAGTCCTACAAGTTTCTAAAAGTTCCTAATGCTACGATCCCGGTTGTTTCAAACTTTTATCGTCCTCCAAGTTTTCTTCGTATGATCATTCCTCTTCATCTCCGTGCCGTGTCGCCCAAGCATACTTGCCACATGAAACAAAGAGAAACACGGGTTAGAAGTTACAAAACATAATTGAATTCCAAAAAGCAAGAAATTGTCAAAGATTGTTTCTTTTGGTCAAAACATCATCATTAGGCATTTAGGCGGAATCGGTTTTAAACAATAAGCCTCGTAATCTCGAGGATTAATCATCATGGAGTTACTTATTCGCAAATCACGGTGACGGTTCACAAACAAGCATGCAACGGCTACAAGCATACGGCAGGCTAAATTTAGAAGCAATCAAGCATGTGATTCAATTCCGCAACGATATAATCAGTTCATGATAAGGCCAAGATACATAGCAACACAACAAAGATGTCTCAAAGAAGGATATCACCACAACCAACAATACAAGAGGCAATAGACTAAAGTATATAAGAGAAAGGGACATTGAGTAAGAAGAAAAAGAAGCAATATAAATTCCAGCCAACAAGCTGTCATACCCCAAAATTTTCCCTCCATCTACTCAAAAGATTTCATGCATCTATGCTCAAGGATTCCTCAAGAGTTGATCAGACAAACTCTCTCCTAGACAATCAACCCAAACTAGGGTTTGGTATCTCTCAAGTCAAGATGAGTTTCAACACCTCCAATGGTCTTCATGCCTCCTCATATGCTTCGAGATTCTCCATGTCAAGTTTCAAGCTTCAAGTCAAGTTTCCTCGCACAATTGCTCGATGGTTGAAAATCGGTGTATTGGACAAAAGTCAACTGTGGTCAACATATCAAAACTTCGATTTTTGGTCAACATCCTCATTTTGAATTTACATTCATCATTTGATCAAGGGTTGATCATGATTCATCAAGAAAACTCAAGATTTGCTCAAAAGTCAAACTTTCTAAATTAGGGTTTCTAGGTGAAAAGTCAATCAACTTTGACCGATCATAACTTTCTCATACTTTCTCGTAAATTTTCCCACCAAAGCTCATTTTGAAGGAAATTCAATTCTCTACAACTTCATGTCTCACAAGAATGTCCAAAAAATGCTTCATTTGAGAGGTATAGCTCAAAACATTTGAGAGGTCATTTTCAAAGTCAACAAAAAGTCAACTTTTTGATTTGAAGATATATTGAGCATGGTAACTCCAATTGAGATGAGACCAAAGAAATTGTTTAGAGGACTCTTAGAGCTTTCCAAAAATTCCAAGAACACTCAAAAATGTGGAAAATTGAGCAAGTTACACCATTCACAAGTTGGGCAATTTTGGAAGAATGCACAAAGAGAGATACTTCAAAAAATCAAATCTTTTGCAAATGGGCCTATTTTTTCTTCATCCTAACTTGTTCCTCATGCAATTAGGAATATCCAAGCCAATGCCACGAATTTTGATTTATTTTTCTATTTAATTTGTAATTTATTTATTTAAATGCAAATTAAATCTTAAAATAAATTATAAAATCAAAATTAATTGAAGATTGATTTTTATTGCTTTCTTGTGATCCAATCAACCCATAAATGCCAATTTCGAAATTAGATCAAATTTGGCAAGATTGGATTGAAATTGGACAAAATTTGAAAATTTGATTTCATGAGAATATCAAAATTTGATTTCCATTGAATGTTGATCAATTCTTTCCAAAACCATTCCAAATCCATCCAAGATAAATATATGATGCATACCTATCAAGAAAAGAGGGAAAAATTGCTCCAAGAACCCTAACCTAATTCAAAAATTGACCTTCAAGCAATCCGGTTCCAGTGGATTTTAATCGATTTTGAGCATCCCATCGTGTTCCTTGGATTGTTTAGAGTCAATCCGCCTTTACAAGTTGCAAAACCATCAAGAATCAAGGAATTCCAGCTTTGGTTTGTTCTTCCTTTCCAAAATCGATTTCTAATTCTCATGCATTTTAACATGTTTCGTGGTTTGTTTTGTGTTTAGATGGAAGTTTGCAAACTTTCGCATAGTTTGATTGAGTTTTCATGGCGTAATCGATGTTTACCATAGCTAGGGTTTCCTTGCACGAATTGGGAACTCAAATACGTAAAATTGGAACATGAGACCACCACCATTGTGTTTAGAATCCAATTTGCAATCGATTCATGTACTCACAACAAATTTATATTATGTGTATGAGATTTTGAAATTGGGGTTATAGCGTCACCGAGGCGACGCTATGTTTTCAAAAATTCAAAAGGTTGAAGATGAAGATCTTGGCGCGAAACGAGGCAATCGGAGGTGACGTGTTGTATTCCACTTACTGCTTTCAAACATCGATGCAACGTGGCTCGCTTGGTTAAGGCTCACTATTGTGGGATGCTCTCCCATGTCCCCGCCTCGATCCCTATGGGCACCAGTTTGCATTCTTTTTTCAAAACTTGCATATTTTCTATATTTTTCATATTTTTCTATATTTTGCATTATTTTAATTTCTTTTCATATTTTTATTCTGCATTAAAAAATTACCAAAAACATTTTTTCTTTTTACATTATTTTCATAAAAATCTTTATTTAATTTAATAAATTTAAAAATATAATTTTTGCATGCATATTTATTTTATTTTTATTTTAGCATTTAAATCATTATAAATTGCATTTTAATTATTAAATCTTTTCCAAAAAATCCCAAAAAATTATTTTAATCTATTTATCTTATTTCCAGCATATATTAATTTTCTCATATTAAAATTTGCATTTTCTAACATTTTTCTCTTGTTCGATTCATATTGCATTTTCCGATTTTCCTATTCTTTCACAGTTGCTCCGATTCGGACGCTTTTTATTATTCTATTTTTCCAATAATGTAATTGCTCATGGGTTGTAATAGTTAATTAGGCCTTTATTTTCCTAAGTTTAAATTATGTATCCGCCCTAAAGCCATGTAATAGCGTAGGATTTACCTTTCCGCATTTTACATTCCGCATTTTACTTTCCGCACCCTTATCAATTGCTAGTAACTAGGCGTGTATGGCAAGATAATAATTGGACATAGCTCACACTAATCTTCAAGATAAAATATCTCGAATTTGACACACTTCTTTCACACATGCACCCCTTAGGTAATTCTCTCGATGCCTTCGATTCAAAATGGTCATGTCCCTCGAACGTAGAGGTATTCTAGCACCGTTGCTTTCCAAACAAATCATCATAGTCCCTTCGATACAAAGATCATAAGACCCACGATGTCGCCTCCGAATACATGATCTTGACCCTCGATTTTCGCCTACGAAAATGATGATAGTCCTTCGAATGTGCTAGGATACTTCCTACAAGTTGCCTTCATGACCATCCGATGTCCTTCGAACGTCCCGCTTACATCCAACGAATGGAGCTACCTACTAACTAATGGTATGGCTAGCTATTCTAAAGGAACGAAGTACAAACGACCAATTAAAGTGGGTAATAAGTCTTTAGTTGCTCGCTCCATCAAATGCTTTTCACACCACACACTTTTTCAAAGTTCAAAATTTTTCAAAACAAAACATTTCAACACTTTGTATACACTCCTACATGAGTCATTACCAAGTCAAAGCGAAATGCCTTTTTCACAACATTTTTGTCAAACACACGAAAGCAATTTTAAAAGGTGATCTAGAGCAACTAAGAGCCCGTAGATAACTACGGATGGAAAGGTGCTAATACCTTCCCTTTTCATAACCATTCTCCGAACTCGTAATCTAACGAAGGTCTTTTTTCGTTACTTTTACCTTCCCTTAATTGATAAAAATAAAAGTCGGTGGCGACTCTTGCTATCCGCACATTTGGATACAAAATCCTACAAAGTCTTCACCGTATCACGAATCGCGACTACTGGGACACACCAAAGAGAGAATTACCTTAGGGATTTCTAGATAACTTTATTGCTTTTTGTTTGACTTGTATGCTTTATCTTTAAGGGTTGCTTGGGTATTATATTGTTGGGGATCCTACACCCGGATCCGGTTTCCTTTTAGTAAGTAGCATTAGATCATCGCGACCGCTAGACGATAACTACGCGTCAACATGATGGCTACGTTAGCGTGACACTTTGTTGTCCCGATACTCTTCATTCCCAAGTTGAAGAAAGTATTTGGCTTCTGCGTGGTGTCATCAGCGCTAACTAAACTTTTATAACCTTAATTGACCCATCTTGGCCATTAGAAGGTAGTGAGATGGCGGCTTTGGTGTAGACCGAGGTTGGTTGATACTCGATGCTACGCCATTAAGATCGACTTTTGGGACATTTTCGATCGACCACTTGGCCGTCAGATTGAAATAAGCCCACGAGAAAGATCGATGATGTGAGATTCCTAGAACCCTACTATTATAGGGGATGAACCAACTCAAACTTTTGGTAGGGTAATCACCTATACCTCTTGCAAGCCTTAAACCTAGGCTCATTGTGTGAATTGTGTGTGCTAAACATGACATCATGACATCATTCGCATTGCATATCATTTCTAACTATTTCAAGGACCTAGGATTTATCTTTGCCTGCTTTGTAGGGATTATGGCTTCTAGAAAGACTATCCGAATCAACTTCATGGGTATCCTTCTCAACTCAAAGAATTGGTTTCGAAATTCCCACCATGCTCGGTTCATCAAAAGACATGGTTATCTACTTGATTTGGTTATCTCTGGTTTTGAAGAAGATATGATGCATGTCCTATTCCAGTTCTTTGATCCGAAACACCATTGCTTTACCTTTCCAGATTATCAGTTGGTTCCTACCTTGGAAGAATTCTCTAAGCTACTTGGGATACCTATTCTTGATCAAATGCCATTCACCGGTTTAGAAAAGGTTCCTAAGTTCGAAGGCATCGACCTTACATCTTAAGCGCCCAGACATTGAAGCCAATTGGGAAACTAGAAGTGGAGTTAAGGGTTTACTTGCCAAGTTCCTAATTAAGAAAGCCCGAGAATTCCTCAAAGTTATGAGTTTCCATGCATTTGAAAACATTGTGGCCTTGCTAATTTATGGTTTGGTTCTATTTCCTAACTCGGATCAGTTCATCGATATCAATGCCATCAAGTTGTTCCTTACCCGCAATCCAGTGCCTACCTTACTTGGAGACATCCTACATTCTCTCCACACTCGTACTACCAAAAGACAAGGAACTCTCATGTGTTGTATACCGTTACTTTCCAGGTGGTTTATTTCGCACCTTCCTCCATCGGTTTTGAAGAATGAACAAAGGTTGAGATGGTCTCAAAGATTGATGTCACTCTCTCATTCCGATATCCGTTGGAGCATTTTTTCTCAAAAGGACTTCACCTTCATTGAGCGTTGTGGAGAATTCCCTAATGTACCGCTACTTGGTATAAGGGGAGGTATTACTTACAACCCTTCTAGCTCTACGTCACTTGGTTTTGCTCAAGAGATGGTCCACATGATATGCTTCTCCAAGATGTTGTGTTCGACTACAATCACGATCTCCAGAATTACCGACGAAGGTTCATACATGCTTGGGGCATGGCAAAGAAGACTGATACCAAGACTTTGGGGCACCCAAACTCCATTCCTTGGGAACCTTACCTCAAATGGGTGCGAGCTCGAGCTCAAAACCTCATGATGCCATTCACTGCTTTACCAAGAATTATGGAACCTGTTGCTATAGGTGACGTACCCTATGTTGTTCTCCATCCTGACATGCCTACTGATTTTGAAGACTTGAAGAGATCCTGGATTCATCTTAAAGAAGAAAGGGATACCTTTGAAGCTCAGTGTTACGCAAGCGAGAAGAAAGTGTTAGAGTTGACCAAGCTACTTCACGAGGAGCGAAACATCAATGCCTACATCGGCACCAAGAGGAAGCGCCCATGGGAGACTTAGAGCTTTAGGATGTTTTTGTTTTCTTTTATTATTTCGAACTATCCCTTGTACTTAAAAAGAAAAAAAGAGAATAATAAAAAGAAGTACTAATAAATGTTTGTTCATTGCTTGTTTAACAAATTTAAATCTCTTAGGTCCTTGAAAACATTGCATTGCATTCACATAAACATTGCATAGCATATCATAACATTGCATCATGTACATTGAGATTGGTTTTCTCATTTGCTCGCTATTTATTTTAGCGTAAATGGCTCTTGAACAGATCACAAAGATCTCCGTGCTCGTAATGCTTAGTTTCAAAGATGTTTACCACCTTGGTCCAAGGCCAAGAAGATCCAAGAAGCTCATCAACAAGAAGAAGAAGGTTGTTGGTCTCCTCAACATGGGTAGACGCTTCAAAGGGGTCCAAAAGTGGTCACCGGATCGAGCTCTCAAGGAAGTGTCCATACCGAGGGAGTACCAAGGGTGATGAAGGTGAGCAGTGAGCCCAAGAAAGGAGGAGAGGATCACTCGATTATAGCCAACACTGATGAAGATGACAAGTACAAACAACTTGAAGACCGTCTGAATGTGGAAAACTTGAAAATGTCCGGTTGAACTTTGATGATCCGAGTCTTGTTCGGTGTTGTGATTCCTCCCAAGTTCAAAGTTCCAACTTTGCCAAGTATGATGGCATGTCTTGCCCTAAGCGCATTGAAGTCCTATGTCCGTAAGATCAATCCACACGATGATGTAAAGTGTGGATGCACTATTTTCAAGAGAGTTTGTCCAAGACCCAGTTGGAATGGTACTATCACCAGAGAATGACCGTATCCGTACTTGGAGTGATTTGATGCTTTCTATGCATAATATGAGTACAATGTGAATTGACACCCACTGCATGCAACTACAAAGCATGTCTATGGGTCGTGACGAGAAGTTCAAAGAGTATGCTCAAGTGGAGAGATCTAGCAGTAGTTCAACCACCCTTGTCCAATAGGAGTTGGTTGATATGTTTATGGGAACACCGACAGCCCATTCTTCAATCATCCGATTGGAAATTCTTCATCCGGATTCACCGAAATGATATTGACAAAGCAGCGATTGAAGCCGGTATCAAGAGGGAAGATTCGTAGAGACATCCTCGAACGCGAAGAGATCTTTGGCGGTAAGAAAGAAACTAATGTGTATGGTCAAAAGGCCGAGCCAAGACCGACCGTGCTCAATCTGTGGCGCCAGATCTCCAATCCTACATGAGCACAACCTCGGCGAGACAACGGTGAGCTTAACGCGCCACGAAGACAGCCACGAAGATCAACATGCCATTGTCGCAAGCCTTGCAACACATGTTGAAAGCAGAATTGATTACCTTGAGGGATCCTCCTCAGAATGTCAACACTTCCTCTCCAAAGTACAATCCTAATGCTAAGTGTGCTTACCATTCCAATAGCCTGTGGCACGACATCGACAATTGTTGGGCTCAAAACAAAATTCAAGATATGATGAAGCTAAGCGATTGAATTTGATCCCGTTGAGACTCCAATGTGATCAACGCGCCTATGCCTAACCATGACAAGAGTTCCAACGCTGGTGATGATACTTATTTTTAACATAGATGACTTGACCATCCCTCCGATGACGTTAAGAAGAATTTGTTGCAAGTCGTGTCAATCCAGATGCCCAGAGAATTGTCGTTGGTGCCCATCCGCTACCGATGGTTGTGCTTGGCTAAGAAGACGTGTTCGCATGATGGACAACCGTGAGATACTATTTCCAAACCACTTGCGTAAGCGTGTGAAGAAATGTCTAAGTTGAAGATTGGCAATGCGAATGAAACAACACCATCTGTGGGATACCTTGGGGCAGCCAAGTGGAAAGTACGATTACATGGTGAAGTACATCGTCTCGATAGTTACAAGATTCCTATTGAAGATGTTAAGGCGACCGGATGGGGTGATGATTTCGTAAGATTATGCCGATGTTAACACAATAAGGATTTCCTCACGATCCTGTGCCTAGGGTGGCCTCTCATTATCACTTCTCCAAGACCAGCCCATATTCCTCACAAGGCTATCCCTGGAATTATGGAGTTGATGTTTACTATCATGGCGCCAAGCAAGACCCTCCGACTATTGAAGATCTTATCAAGTTTCTATTCTGACATTGACAACATCACCGATCCAGAAGGTGACCAATCGGAAGGGTATTCTCTCCGAGATCTCCTCCAAAAGACATCGCGACACCACCGATTCCGCCTACTCCACCAAAATCCCCACTAGAGGGAAAGAATCATGGCTCATCCCGCTCAACCAAGTACCAAAGGAAGTTATCAAGACACCTCCAAACAAGAAATGGAGGAAATTCAAGATCATCAAGAAGAGTGATTACAATGTTGTGGAACAATGGGACAGACTCATCAAGATTTCCATGCTCGCTTTGCTCTTGTGGTCGAGGCTCATGCTAATGCCTGGTGAAGTTTCAAGAATGCTCATGTACCGCAAGACACTACCACCGATCGCTTGAAGTTTGTATTGCTAGCCTGCTGCCAACAACGGCCTAGGCTTCTCGATGTCGATTTGACTCTTCCTGAAAACAATAAGGCCTTGCACATCTCGTTGAATGCATGTGGTGTTACCCTTATCTCATGTTTTGGCTGATACCGGTTCGCCCTAACATCCCACCCAAGACGCTTTTGGATCGGCTCTTTGGTCGGGGTAGGTTAAAGACCCGAAGTGATATATTGGAGTAGCTGGATGGTTCTAAGATGACGGAGTGGAGAGTTTTACCCGCCTGTTAAAGTCGGTTCCCGGATCAATCTACTTTCTTTGTCATGGATATTCGTCCCAACCTTTTTATTCATGCCTACGTGGCAACTTCCTTTCCGCATCACAGTGGAATCCATGCTAGAAGACAACGACAATGACTTCGACATCGCAAGTGGAACTCTAGATCATGGCTGAAATTGAAGGTCAAGACAACCAATATTGAGTAAGAAGAGTTATGGTCAATAAACTTTGAAACTATTCCGGCATCATGGCTCGGATGGTTATTAGGAGAATTCTTCTAGAGACCCCCAAAAAGCTATGCTTTTGAACACAATCACCCAGTCGTGCTGTTGACTCATATACTCCCCGAGCCACGAAGATCTACCAAGACGGCTCAGGAAAGATGCTCAAGCCATCACAACAAGCGGTTATTTCACAGCTCTCAGATCTCCTTTCAACGATAAGACCTGGGATTTAGGCTTCACCATCCGGTCAAGATGACACGCCGTGAACGTGCCGCCAACTTCCTTTCCGCAGTGTGGCCAGTGGAATCCAATGCTATGAAAGACAACGACAATTGACTCAACATCGCAAAGGATCTTTCCTCCTTAGATTGCCGGTTTGAATGGAGACATCCAATACTTCACCAGGTTATCTCGGATGAAGAACGCAGCCACTTATCACACATGTTACATGATTCATCACGAGATACATAGTGATATTGCATCAAGAAGAGCATCTTGATCATTTGCGAAACTATTTGACAGATTAAGAAGTATGATCGAGACTTAATCCTAACAAGTGCACTTTTGGAGTTAGATCCGAAAACTCCTAGGGTTTGTCGCGGTAAAGGTAAGTTGATCCCGCCAAGGTTAAAGCTATTCAAGAAATGCCAGCCCCGCACCGAGAAGGAAGTCGAGGTTTCGGCCGATTCAACTACATTGCCGATTCATTGCACATCTAACGCTACTTGTGAGTCAATCTTTGCCATCAAGAAAGATCAAGTAGTGAAATGGAACGACGATTGCCGATCGCTTTTGACAAAATCAGGAGTACCCATGTAATCCTCCTATCCCGATGTCACCGCCAAGGAAGACTCTTATCATGTACTGACAGATAGAGAACTCAATGTGTGTGGCAACATGACGAGTCCGGTCGAAAAGAGCATGCAATATACTACCTTAGCAAAAGTTTACCGATCGTGAAACAAGATACTCACAAATGAGAAAACTTGCAACGCTTTTGGGCTGCTCACGACTAAGACAAGATATGTTGACTCACACTACCTTGTTGATTTCAAGATGGATCCGATAAAATACATCTTTGAGAAACCATCTCTCCTAAGAATAGCAAGATGGCAAATGATCTTGACCGAATATGACATCCAAGACACTTCTAAAGCGATCAAAGGAAGTGTGGTAGCCGATCATTTGGCTCATCAAGCCGTAGATGACTATCCTATGCATCAATTTCCGATGAAGATGTTTTACTAGTTACAGATTAGAAGAACTGTGCCCGCATTTAAGGACCCGAACAAGGATCCCGATGGACCATGGTCTTCGATGGAGCCTCAAACGCACTTGGCAATGGCATTGGTGCCATCATTACATCCCCACAAAGTGACATACGCCTTTCACCACCAGATTGTGTTTCATTGCACTAACAACATGGCCGAGTAAGCGTGCATCATGGGTCTTAAAGTCGCTATTGACTTAAGAATCAAGTTCTTACAAGTGTATGGAGACTCACTTTAGTGATCACGATTAAGGGCGAGTGGATACGAAGCATCCGAACCTCATTCCAGATCGGAGCATGTTTTGAGTTTGATTCCCTATCAAGAAATCACTTTTGATCATATTCCACGAGAAGAGAATCACAAGGACGATTAGCTACTATGTCGCCTATGTTCAAGGTCGATGGGACAACGAGGCCCCATCATCATCAGAGATTCGACGAACCAACAGATTGTTGTGAGCTCGAGTAAGAGAAACCTTGGTACTACGATGTGAAGAGGTATCTGAGACTCGGAATATCCCGAGGGCATCCGTTAATGATAAGAAGTTCATGAGAAGATTTGCATCTAAATTCTTCCTCAAGAACACATCTTATACAAGCGCAACCACGACTTGTGTTTACTCCACTGTAGACCGTAAAACAAAGAATGCGATCATGGAGGAGTTACAAAGGCATTTGGTACCCATTCCAAAGGACATACCATGGCTAAGAAGATTTTGAGAACAGTTACTATTGGTCCACCATGGAAGTCGATTGTCACCGCTTATGCTCGATCTTGTCACAAGTGCGATTTATGCCGACAGTACATGTACCTCCAAGACTGAATGTTTTAACTTCTCCTTGGCCTTTGCAATGCGGGCATTGACATGATTGGAGAAATTAAGCCCACGGCTTCCAATGGACATCGCTTCATCCTTGTAGCAATCGATTACTTTACCAAGGGTGTAAGCTCGTATGCATCTACCAAGAATGTTGTGGCTCGATTCATCAAACATAATCTTATCTCGCCGGTATGGCACTCTCGAAAGGATTATCACGTATACGCCCAATCTCAACAATAAGATGATCACCGAACTCGCACGCAGCTCAAGATCAAACATCACAACTCTTCTCCATATCGGCCTAAGATGAATGGCGCTGTGGAAGCCGCCAACAAGAACATTAAGAAGATTATATGTAAGATGACAATGACTTACAAAGATTGGCATGAGATGTTACCATTTGCTCTTCATGGTTATCGACTACAAGACGAACATCAACAGGCAACCCCTTCTCCTCAGATACTGTATGGAAGCCGCCTTACCCATCGAGGTTCGATACCCTCAACCGAGTCCTCCAGAGGCGAGTTAGGCGAAGACGATGGGTCCACTCGCCTTGACCGATTAACTTGATTGATGAGAAACGATCGCCCATCCGCCATGGATGATTTATCGTAAACGAATGATCGAGCATTTAACAAGAAGGTCAAGCACCGAGTCTACCAAGTCGGTGATCTAGTAGTCAAGCGCATCATTCTTCCACAAGGTGATCCTGTGGGCAAATGGACTCCCACCCACGAGGGACCATTTGTAGTCAAGATGATTTTCGGGAGCTATGATACTTAGCACCATGGATGGTGAAGACTTCACACACCTCGTGAACGCAGACATAGTCAAAAAATACTACGATAAAGAGACCCGCTAGGTCGATTAACCTAGGCAAAAATAAGATCTCGCGAACCAAAAGGTTCGGCAAAAGTTAAGGATATATACAAAACATGTACACCCGCAAGTCGAAAACGAAAAGGCGGCTTGGGCAAAAAAGGGTATCCCAGATCGAAAACCGAAGGGCGGTCTAGGCAAAAGTTAGATTTAAACGCACGACTATGTCTCTTCCGATCACCGCCTGCACTACTATCAAGATTCAAGATTCAAATGGCGAAGATCACCTACTCACTTTCTAACGATGAAGAAGGAGAGATAGTCGAAATATATGAGTACTAGCATAGTTGGAACTTAACGAGATTGTTTCCGCATAGCTTTTTACCTTTCTTGTGTATAAAACTACTTGGCCATACGCCACCTTTCAAATAAACTCAAAATTCTTTCTCTTTACAATTTCTGTTGTTGTTATTTGCAATAAGTCCAACGTTTGCTTTGAATGACTATACGCATTTGACAATAAGAATCTAATCACAAACATACGAAAAGTGAACATACAAAAGTACTTACTACAGGCTCCAGGAATTGGGACGACGACGAAGGTCACCAAATGGTCCCCACAGAGCATGATCCCCAGTCAAGGTGTTCATCCCCAGCGGACGTGTCTCAATCCTCCCTCTTCTCCCCGGCAGCAGTATCCAGACTCAAAACTTGGTCAGATAGTGCATCGGAGGAAACATACACCCTTTATCCCCCAGCCAGAGATTACAACGGGCTCCAGACTCTTCCAACCCGGACTCCCGACAACTATCAAATACCCTCCAGCGAGATCTACACTCGGAATCCCCAGTAGAGCATCTCCTAAATTTCCTCAGCAAGATCTACATACAAGGTCCCCAACAGATTGTCTCCCAGACTCTCCTCAGCAGGGTCTATGAGATCTCCAACAACGAGCTTCTCAATCTCTTCCTTCCTCAACAATATCTAGGCCCAAGACTTGGTCAGATAGTGCATCGGAGGAATCCAGGATATCTTTCTTCTCCTTCAAAAGCGGGGTTCTCACCTACACAATTCCCCAAACAGGAGTCAGAAATCTTCAAGCAGAACATCCGCATCTTCTTCAAGATGGATACGTTTTGAAATATCACAACATTTGATAACACGATTTTATATAGTATATTTGATTTAATTTTCATAAATAATGTTAGTATTTTTTATTTAATTATTTCATTTTATTTCCATATTACGCTGGTATTTTCATTGTTTCAGGTATTTTACTTTAAATAAATAAATTGAGCAAAGTGAAGAAATTAGGAGGATTATTTAAGTTAAATGAAGAAAAAAGAGGTGTGAAAAGCAAAGTGATGGATCAAAGATTTATTAGAGCCCAAGCAAGCAAAGGCCCAAACGAAGTCAAGCCCAAAGCAAGCAAAACAAACCCTAAAAGCCACGTACAAGAGTGAGACCCATGTCTCAACTCCCTCCTACAAGTGAGGCGCCCGCCTCGGACTCCCTCCTACAAAGGAGGCGACTGCCTCGCCACGTTGGCCTAGGAGTTGCCGAGACGCACGTCTCAACGTGGAGGAAAAATAGGAGGAGTTTCGGACGACCTAGGCGGTTGGAGCGAGATTTGAGGAGAAAGTGCTACGAATATTTAGGAACAAGTGGTTCCTACCACTATAAAAGGACCTCTCCAAATCATATTTTCACACACCGGTTCTGAGCATCCTTTCCCAGTTTTAGATTTTTATTTCCAGAGTTATTTTTTCATTGTAATTTGAGATTCAAAGAAGATTTTCCAAAGATTGTTCTTAGAGCTAGTTTCCTTTCCAAAGATTGTGGTTTTAATTCTGTTGAAGAACAAAGATTCAATTCCAGCATTTTATTCAGGTTTCTATTTATATTACTTTTATTTATTTACTTAATCAATTGCATGATATATATTTGTTTTGCCATGAATTTATTTATAAATGTTAAAACCTTTAATTTATTCATGTCTGCTTTTATAAATATGTCTGGCTAAATTATTTAAATATCGGTATGTAACGAGGTAATTTGAATGGATCCTGAATAAACAGGCTTATGTTATTTTATAAAATAAATACTTTTTCTGATTTAGTTATCTAATTTATTTTGTTAAAAAAAAAGGTTTAGAAACCAACAGAAAAGTTTGAGGTTAATAAACCGCTAAGATTAGAAACCAATAGCGACATTGAGGTTTAAAATCGATAGTAGATACTAGGTATTGTTTTAAAGATCATGACATGCTTTTAAAACCAATTAAACTTTATTTATTTTCAAAAGTAATTTTAAAATCAATGGGATAATAAAGCATACATCGTAGTTTAAAATTATAGTTTACTTCAATAGAGCGAAAGTTTGAGAATAGATTTTAAATAAATACTTTTTGCTGAAAAAGAAATTATTATCATTTTTAGAAAATAAGCCAGTGGAAAGCCGGATCCTTTAGAATTAACAAATACATACCGATATTCGCATTATTATTATTTTAATTAAAATTAAGTTTTATTATCCAAAAAATTCTCCATTTATTTATTCGATAGCTATAGCTTTACATAGTAGGTTTGAATTACGTTAGTTCAATTTATAGTCCCTTAGGTTCGATATCTTTTAAAACTACGCGATAGATATACTTGCGATCACGATTAATAGACGATAAAGTCGCGATCAAGTTTTTGGCGCCGTTGCCGGGGATTATTCAAGTTGATATCGTAATTTTATTACGAAGTATAGACTATAGAAACTATTTCTTTTCCCTCTGTGTATGCCAAATACTCGCTCTCAAGGCGCGCCTTTGCATATACCTATATACGATATCGAGCGTTACCTTAGATTAAGAAGACGAATTCAAGAGTATTTAGAATGCAACAATCTTCCTTCGACCAAACTTCCTGACGTTGAAGAACTCAAGAAGATGGCTGATATAGCTGCTCCCGCTCCTCGTCCTCTTAAGGACTACGCTGTTCCTTCTCAAGCGGAGCCTCATAATAGTATTGCTGCTCCTGCTATTGCTCGAAACGATTTCGAGTTGAAACCTCGCTTCTTTCCGCCGCCAGAACCGGTTTTCGAGCTCCCACCGACGACCGAATCTTCATCTCGGTGTTCAGGCAAGACGCAGACATCAGAAAAGCGAATGGTGTAAACCCCGAGGCGATACGATTGCGCCTATTTCCTTTTCTCTCGGAGATGAGCTCACAAGATGGCTCCAATCTCTTCCTTCCAACTCAATCACCACATGGGATGAGTTGAAGAAAGTCTTCTTGGCTAGATATTTTCCTCCAAGCAAAACGCTATGCTCGAGCCAATATCAATGGTTTCGCATAAAAGACAATGAATCACTCTTTGAAGCTTGGGAACGTTATAAAGACATGCTTAGACTTTGCCCTCATCATGGTTTAGAAGAATGGTTAATCATTCACACGCTTTACAATGGTCTCTTGTACAATACGAGATTGACTATATAGCCGCAATGGTGGCGCATCGATGAATAAACCATATGTCAAGCAAAACAACTTATCGAAAGCATGGCTCGTAACCATTACCAACAGAGAGAGTTAGCGAGAAATCTCAAACGAAAGGTGCCATGGTTGAAGTGAATAGTCGGATCAAGTCAACGCTAAAGTGGAAGCTCTCACCAAAAGCTCGAGAAACTTACCATCGCCTCCCGCAGCCATCTTCGCAATTGCTCAAACTTGTGACTTATGTGGTATTCAATCACATCTTGCTCCGTAATGCCCACTTCTAACAGGAGTTCCATTGAACAAGCAAATTACGATGTAATAATCCTTACAAAGAACACATATAACCCTGGTGGAAGAATCATCCTAACTTTTCATACAAGAATAACAACGCGTTATATGCACCTGGACAAGCTCCTGCTACACCACCTGGTTATCCTAAGGCTATTCCAAATCATCCTAATAATGGTCCTAACACGTCTAATGCTCCTAGGAAGTCTAATTTGGAAGTCATGATAGAGCATTTCATAGCTACTCGTAACCAAACCAATAATACTCGCACCTGCACTAACAAGGATGTCCAAAATCAGAATATACACATCAATGAGCAGATTAAGCAATTATCTAACAAGCTTGATGCTTTAGCTACACACAATAAAATGTTAGAAACACAAATTTCTCAAGTAGCTCAACAACAAGCAACTTCTGCTGCTCCCGCCGGTTCTTTTCCGGACAACCTCAACCTAATCCCAAAGGACATGCAAATGTCTGTTATCTTAAGAAGCGGATGAGTATGATGGACCAGAGATCCTAGAAACAATAGCCCAACTATGCAACAAAATTCACAAACAACGAAACCCAAGATAAACCAAAAGGAAAATCGAAAGATAATAGTGAAGATACCACACAAAAGACGAACCTTATGTACCCCACCACCTTACAAACCTCGTATTCCATACCTCAAAGGTTAGTTAAAACTAAGGATGTGGGACAATTCAAGAAATTCGTGGATCTTCAAGCAACTTAATGTTACAATTCCTTTTACCAAGCTATAACTCAAATGCCCTCCTATGCTAAATTCCTTAAAGAGATTCTTTCCAATAAGAAAAAGCTAGAGGATAATGAAACCGTCATGCTTATCACGAATGTAGTGCAATTATTCAAGACACAATGCCTCCTAAACTCAAAGATCCCGAAGTTTCTCTATTCCATGTGTAATTGGCAAATTTGTCATAGATAAAGCCTTATGTGATCTTGGAGCCAGTATAAGTGTGATGTCGTTATCCATATGCAAGAAACTTGACATGGGAGAACTCAGACCAACCAAAATGTCCGTTCAACTAGCAGATAGGTCAATTAAATATCCTGCAGGAGTTCTTGAGAATGTTCCTGTACGCATTGGCCAATTCTATATACCTACTGATTTCATTATTATGGACATAAGGGAGGACGAAGTTACTCCAATCATTCTTGGAAGGCCTTTCTTAGCCACAGCAGGTGCAATTATAGATGTAAAAAGAGGAAAACTTACTTTTGAAGTAGGCGAAGAGAAAATCGAATTTATCCTCTCTCAATTCCTGAAAGCACCTACAATTGAAGATACTTGTTACTTCATGGATATCATCGATGAATGTAGAAAAGAAGCTGAGCTTGATAATAAAGACAATCTAGATGAAAATATGAGTAGTAATCTAAGTGAATGCTTAGCTATAGCACCTGATCCTACACAAAATTTAAGAAAACCATCTTTAGAACTCAAAACACTTCCTAAAAATTTAAGGTATGAATTCCTAGATTCCGAACTCGAACGACCAAAGGATAGTCAACGCAGATCTTGGAAACCGAACCGAAAAACTTTACAAATTAGAAAATATCCAATGACCTTAGGATATAATATCACCGATCTTAAAGGAATAAGTCCTCTATCTCGTATGCATCGCATTATGCTAGAAGAAGATTGTAAAACTTCAAGAGAACACCGGAGGAGACTAAACCCGATTATGAGCGAGGTTGTGAAAAAGGAAGTTATGAAGTTGTTAGAAGGTGAATCATATATCCTATATCCGATAGCAAATGGGTTATTGTGCATGTTGTACCAAAGAAAGGAGGTGTCACAGAGTCGAAAATGAGAAGGAGAAATTATAACTAAAAGAGTTGAACGGATGGAGAATGTGCATCGATTATCGAAAACTTAACAAAGCCACCAAAAGATCATTTCCTTTACCATTTATTGATCGGATGTGGAGCGTTTAGCTAGACATTCTCATTTTTCTTAGACGGTTATTCGTTTCTTTCGATACCTATTCATCCCGATGATCAAGAGAAAACAACTTTCACATGCCCATTTGGAACCTTTGCTTATAGAAGAATGCCATTTGGTTTATGCAATGCTCCGCAACTTTTCGAGATGTATGATGGCAATATTTGCGATTTTGGACAATATTATGGAAGTCTTCATGGACGATTTCTCCGTTTGTGGACAAAGCTTTGAAGAATGTTTAGAAAATTTAGAAAGGGTATTAGAACGTTGTGTGAAGGTTAATCTAGTGCTTAATTGGGAGAAATGCCATTTTATGGTACAAGAAGGAATTGTTTTAGGACACATTATATCCAAAAGAGGAATTGAAGTCGATTCTGCTAAAATCGAAGTTATTGAGAACCTTCAACCTCCAAAAACCGTTAGAGAAATCCGAAGCTTTTTGGGACACGCCGGTTTTTATCGACGTTTCATTAAAGATTTCTAAGATAACTAAACCCTAATCGAGCTATTAATGAAAATGAGTTCATCTTCGACGAAAAATGTTTAGAAGCGTTTGACACTTAAGAAAGCATTAATTTCGCCTATCATGCAAACTCAGTTGGAATGAACCTTTTGAAATAATGTGTGACGCAAGTGACTATGCTGTAGGCTGTTTTAGGACAGCGAAAGGATAAAAGACTCCACGTCATATATTATGCAAGCAGAACTCTGGACGAAGCGCAAATGAATTATGCTACAACAGAGAAAGAATTCTTAGCAGTGATCTTCGCATTAGACAAGTTCCGTTCCTACTTAGTAGGATCCAAAATTATCATATACACTGATCATGCTGCTATAAGATATCTCCTAACCAAAAGGACGCTAAACCTAGACTTCGAGATGGATATTATCTGCAAGAATTTGATTTAGAAATCAAAGATAAGAAAGGAAAAATGTAGTAGCGGATCATCTCTCTAGACTGGAAAATCTTAAACATGAACAAGTGCCGATTGATGATGAATTCCAGTATGATAAACTGATTGCCCACTTGGAAGACACAGAACCAGATAAACTCATGGAAACCACCTTAGCTATTTCCTCCGTGCCTTGGTATCGATTTTGTAAATTACCTTCTGCAGGAGTTCTACCACACGAACTTACCTACCAATGTAAGAAGAAATTCTTCCATGATCTTAAACAATATTATTGGGATGAACCTTTACTTTTCAAGAGAGGTCCGATGGAATTTTCCGCCGATGTGTGCGAAGAAGAGATTGAAAACATTATAACACACTGTCATTCGCACCTTACGGAGGACATGCTAGTACATCAAAACATGTGCAAAGATCTTACAATCCGCCTCTATTGGCCTAATCTATGGAAAGACGTACATGCCACCATCTTAAAATGCGAGGTGTCAACGCACCGGTAATATATCTAGACGTGACGAAATGCCACAAAAAGGCATTTTAGAAGTCGAAATCTTTGATGTGTGGGGGATAGACTTCATGGGACCCTTTCCATCTTCATCCGGTAACAAGTATATACTCGTGGCTGTGGATTATGTTTCAAAGTGGATCGAAGCTATAGCTTCTCCAACAAACGACACCCGAGTGGTACTTAAGCTATTCAAGAACATAATTTTCCCTAGGTTCGGTGTACCCCGACTCGTTATAAGCGACGGTGGATCTCATTTCATTTCCAAAATCTTTGAAAAATTATTGGGAAAATATGGAGTTCGACATCGCATAGCTACACCTTACCATCCTCAAACTAGCGGACAAGTTGAAGTTTCAAACCGCGAGATAAAACAAATCCTTGAAAAAACTGTCGCTACGTCCAGAAAGGATTGGTCCTTTAAACTTCATGAAGCTTTATGGGCATATAGAACTACCTATAAAACTCCCATCGGTACTACTCCTTTCAAGATTATTTATGGAAAGTCATGCCATCTCCCAGTTGAGTTAGAACACAAGGCTTATTGGGCCATTAAGAATCTGAACTTAAGTTATACTGCCGCTGGAGAGAAGCGTATCCTGGATATTAATGAATTGGAAGAACTTAGACAGGATGCGTACGAAAACGCTAGGATTTACAAAGAGCGCACAAAGAAATGGCACAATAAGCGTATATCTAGGAAGAATTTTAATATAGGTGATTGCGTATTACTTTTTAACTCACGATTAAAATTATTTCCTGGGAAATTACGATCTAGGTGGTCTGGACCTTTTGAAATTACTCGAGTTTTTCCAAGTGGTGCAATAGAGATTAAGGGACCTTCGATTGAACCGTTTGTAGTAAACGGGCAGCGTCTAAAACATTACCATCTTACCGAAATCGAGGGAAATTCTCAAACGATAAATCTAGACGAGCCACATGCTCGTTTAGAAGCCTAGTCCTTAGTTTTATTTGTCGAGCTTACGACATAAAACAAAGCGCTTTGTGGGAGACAACCCACCGTATTTTATTTCTTCCTTCTTATTTTATTTCTTTATTCTATATATCTATTTCTTTTCTTTATCTATTTTCTTTTCATTATATTTCTATTCTCTGTCTTATATTCTATTCTATATCTCTCTTCTTATCGGCATTTGGCCAATGCTGATTTTCTTTTCTTTTCTTCTCCTCAGGTTACTTCTAGCTACTTATTTCTCTCTGTCCACTATGTCTCGTGTTGATGATATGCCAGTTAGTTTCAGAGGAAGAAATCAGCGCACCAAATATGGAGTTTTATCCGAGCGTGAGATGTTACCCACTACCTACTTTCATTATGGTGCTATGAATGCTCTTGGTATTCGTGATAGTGTGCTTTTTCTGCTGAATCAGATTGGGTGGGATAATTCACGCCTGATGACTTGCTATGCCACTTATCGAAACCTCACTTTGAAATTCCTCAGCTCTTTAGCTTATTTTCCTACTCAAGGGATAGCATTACGCCGTGGACTTATTATTTCCAGACTTTTTGGCTTCACCTTCAACTTTACCCATAAGGAATTGGCTGATCTTCTTGGTTTTCCTAGTGGTTTAGGAGTTTATACTGAAACTCGGAGGAGTATCTTGGATTTAGAGATCTTGACTATTTTGGGGATCTATTTCGGAATCCTTAACCACGAGCCGAGGACTTTGTATCAGAGAATATCCATAACCCGGCCTTCAGGTATTTCCATAAGATTCTGGCCCATACCATTTTTGGAAAACCCCAGAATGTCACTACTGTTTCTAAGGATGAGTTTTTTATCATGTTTTGTGTCGCAGAACCGTCCGTTAATGCGATCACTTATCTGCCCGTACCTTTGTGAATCTCATTGATCGATCATGCACCCATTCGGATGGGAGGTCTCACTATGATTGCAAATGTTGTTGGACTTGACGACCCTTTAGGCATCAATGCTTTTACGGTGTTACTTGCATGACCATAGAGTTCTGTTTCAACACTGGTATGATTGGTGATCTTGGCCCGACTCAGTTTACCTTGTTGATTAATGGTCAAGTTATGCAGCTGTTTACCTTGCCTAACCCTGCTACAAGTGTGCATAACAAAGCCAATTGGCTTTATGGTCTTGATCAGCATCCTTCTCCGCCAAGCACTCCTGAGATTCCACAAGACTTTGAGGTTTTAGAGGATGCTGAGGCAGATCCCTCTGCTCCGCACGCTTGCACCGGTCCCTCTGCTGCTCCTGACACCGTGATGCATGAGATTCCTCCTGTTGATTATGCCACTGCCATACACGCTCTCCAGGTGGAGCATCAGGCTTTGAGAGACGAGTTCACTAATCTGCGAGCTGACTTGTTTGGTTTTATGGATATAGTTTCTACGCAGTTTCAGGAAGTTCTCTCTTATTTTCATTCTTCCTCTGCTCCTAAGGCAGGACCATCTAGTGGCTAGAATTCTTAAGTAGTTCGTTTTATTTAGTTTAGTTTGATTTTCTTAGGAATTGCAATGTTTTCGTTATGTTCTTTTTTTTTATTCTTATGTTTTACTTTCCAAATACCTGATTCTTAAATTGTAAGCAACTTTGCTCTCCATTCTAATGCAATTCATGTTATCTTTTATTATTATAATGTTGCAGTATAATATATTATATTATATCAGAATATTATATTATTATTATTATTACTGTTGCATTTTTCTTTAATTGCATTCTTATTGTTGCTACATATTTAATAGCTCCTGTGTAATCCGTGCCCTGCCACTTTGTCTTGCATGTGGGATGTCCCAAGTATACCTTGCGTGCTCTCCTTTATTCCCATGCGTGCTGGCTTGTTTCCTATGTATGGAGACGCACGCCTCTGCCAAACGCACAGACTGGAGACGCACGCCTCCACCTGTCCCCTGCCATGCAACCTTGAGATGCCCGCCTCCCTTTTTCCTCGTGCCTTTGAGACGGTCGCCTCTGCATGCTTGTTTCGTGCAGAGCAAAAGTTGGTCTCCTCTGGCATTTACTTGTCTTGTCCGTTTCTTTTCTCCACTTCCCACACTTCAATTCCATTCAAACACTATTTACTATACTATTAAAAATAATATTCATTCCATTTCCCACCATCAATTCAAATTCAAACTTTCCCTCTCACTTTCCAACATCATATTATTATAATTTATACCTCTTAACTCTACCTCCACTATAAATACCCTTCATTCTTCTTTCTTATTTCACAACATCTCTACCATTTTCTCTCATACACTCATATTTTCTACCTTTTCCCTTCTTCCACCCATATCCATCTATGGCTCCACGAAACAACCAAAGACAAGTTAAGCCCGACCGACCACCGCCCGACCTATCCAATATCATTTTCCGAGATGACGACGACGGCCAACAACAACAAAAATATAAAAAATTCTATACCCGTTCAGTCGTCCCTACGAAATACGTCGATTCCAATTGTTTGGATAATTTAGGAATGGAGGATAGCGTCGTATTCTTGCTCACTAATACCGGTTTACTCGGTCTGTGCACAAACCCGTATCCTACCTTTGAACCCCTCATGCTTGAGTTTCTTAGTTCCTTTTCTTACACAACACCTGTCGACGACCCTTACACAACCGGAACCGCCAATTTCCGCATGTTCAACCACGAGTACTCTCTTGACCAAGAAAGAGTCGCCGAACTCTTATCTTTCACTCGCGGCGAGCATGTTCATTACAAGCCTTTTGACGACGACAATGATCTTTCTTGGGATCAAGTCGGTTTCTCCTTATGGAATGATCTAACTGGTCAAACCACGGAAAGCTGGCGCGATCTCTATGCTTCTCAAATACATAACCCTGCATTAAGGTATTTTCACCGCGTTCTTGCTAACACCATTTTTGGTCGGACCAATAATCACAAGGTCAACCAAAATGAGCTGTTCATCATTTTCTGTGCCCTTAATGGTCAGGCTGTCAATGTCGCTCCTTTTATGCTCAGTCACATCCACTCATGCGTGAATGCCGCAGGTACTAATCCTTTTGTCTTTGGTGGCATCATAACCTCTCTCGCTTATGCTTTAGGCCTTTTCGATGAATTGTTGACTTTATCACAATTTATGATGCCGGGTACTTTACTTGATATAATCTATTGCCGGGATTCCCACATAATCTCCCCAAGATAAGATGGCCGGTTTACATTAGTGATAAATCGTCGTCAAATTCCAGATTTTGTGTTGCCTTGTCCGAATCGTACAGACGTCCGCATCCGCGCCAATTGGCGTTATGCTCTTGATGCACCCGCTGCCCAACAACCAGATAATCCCGCTGCGAATTTCGCAGCTATGCAGGCTCATATGCTTCGTCAAGATCAGTTGTTCAACGCCATGCAACAAACACAGGCTGAGACTAACCGTCTCGTACAAGAAATGCGACGCGAACACCAAGAATATGCTTTTCGCCATGATCGTAATCTCGAATCATTGCAAGCTCGCATAGCAGATGCACTTCATCTTAATGATTCTGATTCTGACGAACGTCAACGACCGCGTACGAGAGGACGAAGAACAAGAGGTCAAGATTCTCGTAGCAACGAGTGAACACCCTTCTCCATCCGATCTTCCTTTGTGTTTATCGCATTGAGGACATTGCTCCTTTTAAGTATAGGGGAGTCGGATCATTTATTTCCTTCATTTATTTTCCTTTGCTCTCTTTATGGTATTTTTCCTTTTATTTCTTTTCTTGTAATGCAAATTTCAATTCAATAAAATACATATTTATGCAAATTTTAATCTTTTATATTATGCAAAATTTCTGCTTACTCGAATTCCTCCTATTTCTTGAGCCATAACAAAAAAAAAAATATATAAAACAATTTTAAAAACGCATTTATAAACATTATTCAACTAGTATTAAGGTTGCTTATTATAAATTAAGAATTTGAGCAACTTAGCAAAATAGCTATCGTCTTAACACTTTAAAACTCCCGATGTGTTGGATCGATTTAAGTACCCATTATACCAAAACCTTTAAAACTTAGTTCTAGATTAACCCCGAGTAGTTTATTAAGCAGTCGGCACCGCCGTAAACACAAACTACGTGGAGAACCGATGAATATAAGTGTTTGATCAAAAACCTTTAAGAAAATTGCTTTTATTTAGGATGCACTTACTAAGTTAGATGGTCCTTACCAGATCATTTAATCCAAAAAGTTGCTGAAAATATGAATTTTATGCAAAATAATCCATTAAAAAATTGGTTCAGTGGTCCCTGGTGCTGAACTTGGAAGGGCGAATTACGGTTCGATCCCCCGCAATTTTTAATTGGAAAAAGGAGTGCCAAATGTTTAATTACCAGAACTCCTAGCTGGCTTATTAAGATCAAATTCACTAACCGGTTACTCCACTATGTGCGTGTAAGGTAAAGGGCTTAATGTGATTGCACTAGAATGAAAACGGGTGAAATAGAACATAGTAATAGGTTGAGCTATAGTGATATGATTTAAATTGGCCTGCTTAAGTGGGGTTGTCTAGTGTTCCTACGATAACTTTGGTGTTTAAGTTCGACTTAGATTTTCTAACAAAATCAATTTGCAACCTGATACAAAGTGATATATGTTGTTATATTTGTGTTTAACTGTGCTTTAAGGATTTCCATTTTTACTTTTTGCTTGAGGACAAGCAATGGTTCAAGTATAGGGGAGTTTGATAACACGATTTTATATAGTATATTTGATTTAATTTTCATAAATAATGTTAGTATTTTTTATTTAATTATTTCATTTTATTTCCATATTACGCTGGTATTTTCATTGTTTCAGGTATTTTACTTTAAATAAATAAATTGAGCAAAGTGAAGAAATTAGGAGGATTATTTAAGTTAAATGAAGAAAAAAGAGGTGTGAAAAGCAAAGTGATGGATCAAAGATTTATTAGAGCCCAAGCAAGCAAAGGCCCAAACGAAGTCAAGCCCAAAGCAAGCAAAACAAACCCTAAAAGCCACGTACAAGAGTGAGACCCATGTCTCAACTCCCTCCTACAAGTGAGGCGCCCGCCTCGGACTCCCTCCACAAAGGAGGCGACTGTCTCCAGTGCCACGCCCTAGGAGTTCCGAGACGCACGTCTCAACGTGGAGGAAAAATAGGAGGAGTTTTGACGACCTAGGCGGTTGGAGCGAGAGATTTGAGGAGAAAGTGCTACGAATATTTAGGAACAAGTGGTTACTTCCTACCACTATAAAAGGACCTCTCCAAATCATATTTTCACACACCGGTTCTGAGCATCCTTTCCCAGTTTTAGATTTTTATTTCCAGAGTTATTTTTTCATTGTAATTTGAGATTGATTTTTCAAAGATTGTTCTTAGAGCTAGTTTCCTTTCCAGCATTGTGGTTTTAATTCCTGTTGAAGAACAAAGATTCAATTCCAGCATTTTATTCAGGTTTCTATTTATATTACTTTTATTTATTTACTTAATCAATTGCATGATATATATTTGTTTTGCCATGAATTTATTTATAAATGTTAAAACCTTTAATTTATTCATGTCTGCTTTTATAAATATGTCTGGCTAAATTATTTAAATATCGGTATGTAACGAGGTAATTTGAATGGATCCGGAATAAACAGGCTTATGTTATTTTATAAAATAAATACTTTTTCTGATTTAGTTATCTAATTTATTTTGTTAAAAAAAAAGGTTTAGAAACCAACAGAGCGAAAGTTTGAGGTTAATAAACTGGCTAAGATTAGAAACCAATAGAGCGACAGTTTGAGGTTTAAAATCAGATAGTAGATACTAGGTATTGTTTTTAAAGATATGCGCTTTTAAAACCAATTAAACTTTATTTATTTTCAAAAAGTAATTTTAAAATCAATGGGATAGCGAAAGCATACATCAGAGTTTAAAATTATAGTTTACTTCAATAGAGCGAAAGTTTGAGAATAGATTTTTAAATAAATACTTTTTGCTGAAAAAGAAATTATTATCATTTTTAGAAAATAAGCCAGTGGAAAGCCGGATCCTTTAGAATTAACAAATACATACCGATATTCGCATTATTATTATTTTAATTAAAATTAAGTTTTATTATCCAAAAAATTCTCCATTTATTTATTCGATAGCTATAGCTTTACATAGTAGGTTTGGATTACGTTAGTTCAATTTATAGTCCCTTAGGTTCGATATCTTTTAAAACTACGCGATAGGGCTGTATACTTGCAGTCTGCTGATTAATAGACGATAAAGTCGCGATCAAGTCATCATCCATACATTTCTCATAAAATCATACTTCATGCACTGCCATGCATCATAATTTGCATCAAACTAACGAATGTTCTATCAAAGTTTCTCTTGTTTTTTCCAAAACAGGTAACAGTCGCTTCTGACGCGAACAGGTCCAGGATTAAGCCCCGAATCGACGGGAAAACTATCTGAAAGACCACACTTGGTTGTCCTCCGACGACTAGTCCAGGATTAAGCCCCGAACCGACGGGAAAACTATCCGAAAGACCTCCTCTGGTTATCCTCCGATAACAGGCAATGGATCAACACCCGACGCACAACAGGAAGCTATCCACATTTTGCCAACTACAATCTCCTCGGAGTAATCAACACGAAGATTTATTCGACCTCTTCCTATTATCAATGAACTCTGAGTCTAGCGACGACTCTTACCTTGGATGGCATCTTAAGCCCATCTCCGACTACTTGTCAACATTTCTTCACTTCGAATGCATATATGGTTAAAAATCAATACAGACCAATAACTTCATTCAAAGTGAACACGAAGTCTAACGTACAACTCCCTTCGGATGGCATCTTAAGCCCATCTCCTCTCCGTTCCAGGAACATCTACAGAGTCTAACATACGACTCACTCCCAGCATCGACCTTTCCAGATGGCATCTTAAGCCCATCTCCGTCAGCTCTCCTATTAACAACCTCGAGTCTAGCGTACGACTCTTTCCCCGGCAAAGCCTCCAACTTCACCGAATGGCATCTGTAAGCCCATTCCCGCATCATCCACCAACAGCGAGTGCAAATTTTCAGGTGTACTCGGTGTTCAATCATCTTCTACCTCCAGGTCGCGAAAGACAACCATGTCAATCTAACCTCCAGTACAAGAAGATTGAGCAGGCATCATACCCCAAAATTTGCCCTCCATCTACTCAAAAGATTTCATGCATCTATGCTCAAGGATTCCTCAAGAGTTGATCAGACAAACTCTCTCCTAGACAATCAACCCAAACTAGGGTTTGGTATCTCTCAAGTCAAGATGAGTTTCCAACACCTCCAATGGTCTTCATGCCTCCTCATATGCTTCAGAGATTCTCCATGTCAAGTTTCAAGCTTCAAGTCAAGTTTCCTCGACAATTGCTCGATGGTGTCAAAAAAAGTCACATACAGTCAAAACTTCGATTTTTGGTCAACATCCTCATTTTGAAGTTACATTCATCATTTGATCAAGGGTTGATCATGATTCATCAAGAAAACTCAAGATTTGCTCAAAAGTCAAACTTTCTAAATTAGGGTTTCTAGGTGAAAAGTCAATGAACTTTGATGATCATAACTTTCTCATACTTTCTCGAAATTTTCCCACCAAAGCTCATTTTGAAGGAAATTCAATTCTCTACAACTTCATGTCTCACAAGAATGTCCAAAAATGCTTCATTTGAGAGGTATAGCTCAAAACATTACGGTCATTTTCAAAGTCAACAAAAGTCAACTTTTGATTTGAAGATATATTGAGCATGGTAACTCCAATTGAGATGAGACCAAAGAAATTGTTTAGAGGACTCTTAGAGCTTTCCAAAAGTCCAAGAACACTCAAAATATGGAAAATTGAGCAAGTTACACCATTCACAAGTTGGGCAATTTTGGAAGAATGCACAAAGAGAGATACTTCAAAAAATCAAATCTTTTGCAAATGGGCCTATTTTTTCTTCATCCTAACTTGTTCCTCATGCAATTAGGAATATCCAAGCCCAATGCCACGAATTTTTGATTTATTTTTCTATTTAATTTGTAATTTATTTATTTAAATGCAAATTAAATCTTAAAATAAATTATAAAATCAAAATTAATTGGAAGATTGATTTTTATTGCTTTCTTGTGATCCAATCAACCCATAAATGCCAGCAATTTCGAAATTAGATCAAATTTGGCAAGATTGGATTGAAATTGGACAAAATTTGAAAATTTGATTTCATGAGAATATCAAAATTTGATTTCCATTGAATGTTGATCAATTCTTTCCAAAAACCATTCCAAATCCATCCAGTATAAATATATGATGCATACCTATCAAGAAAAGAGGGAAAAATTGCTCCAAGAACCCTAACCTAATTCAAGAAATCCGTGACCTTCAAGCAATCCGCAGCCCTGGTTCCAGTGGATTTTAATCGATTTTGAGCATCCCATCGTGTTCCTTGGATTGTTTAGAGTCAATCCGCACCTTTACAAGTTGCAAAACCATCAAGAATCAAGGAATTCCGTTTGGTTTGTTCTTCCTTTTCCAAAATCGATTTCTAATTCTCATGCATTTTTAACATGTTTCGTGGTTTGTTTTGTGTTTAGATGGAAGTTTGCAAACTTTCGCATAGTTTGATTGAGTTTTCATGGCGTAATCGATGTTTACCATAGCTAGGGTTTCCTTGCACGAATTGGGAACTCTGAATCGTAAAATTGGAACATGAGACCACCACCATTGTGTTTAGAATCCAATTTGCAATCGATTCATGTACTCACAACAAATTTATATTATGTGTATGAGATTTTGGAAATTGCAGGGGTTATAGTGTCGCACTGAGGCCGACGCTATGTTTTCAAAAATTCAAAAGGTTGAAGATGAAGATCTTGGCGCGGAAACGAGGCAATCGGAGGGTGACGCGTGCTTGTATTCCACTTACTTCGTTTTCAAACATCAGATGCAACGTGGCTCAGTTGGTTAAGGCGTTCACTATTGTGGGATGCTCTCCCATGTCCCCAGTTCGATCCCTATGGGCACCAGTTTGCATTCTTTTTTCAAAACTTGCATATTTTCTATATTTTTCATATTTTTCTATATTTTGCATTATTTTAATTTCTTTTCATATTTTTATTCTGCATTAAAAAATTACCAAAAACATTTTTTCTTTTTACATTATTTTCATAAAAATCTTTATTTAATTTAATAAATTTAAAAATATAATTTTTGTATGCATATTTATTTTATTTTTATTTTAGCATTTAAATCATTATAAATTACATTTTAATTATTAAATCTTTTCCAAAAAATCCCAAAAAATTATTTTAATCTATTTATCTTATTTCCAGCATATATTAATTTTCTCATATTAAAATTTGCATTTTTCTAACATTTTTTCTCTTGTTCGATTCATATTGCATTTTCCGATTTTCCTATTCTTTCACAGGTTGCTCCGATTCAGACGTTTTCTTTTATTATTCTATTTTTTCCAATAATGTAATTGCTCATGGGTTGTAATAGTTAATTAGGCCTTTATTTTCCGCAAGTTTAAATTATGTATCTGCCCTAAAGCCATGTAATAGCGTAGGATTTACCTTTCCGCATTTTACATTCCGCATTTTACTTTCCGCACCCTTATCAATTGCTAGTAACTAGGCGTGTATGGCAAGATAATAATTGGACATAGCTCACACTAATCTTCAAGATAAAATATCTGAATTTGACACACTTCTTTCACACATGCACCCCTTAGGGTAATTCTCTCTCGATGCCTTTCGATTCAAAAATGGTCATGTCCCTCGAACGTAGAGGTATTCTAGCACCGTTGCTTTCCAAACAAATCATCATAGTCCCTTCGATACAAAGATCATAAGACCCACGATGTCGCCTCCGAATACATGATCTTGACCCTCGATTGTCGCCTACGAAAAATGATGATAGTCCCTTCGAATGTGCTAGGATACTTCCTACAAGTTGCCTTCGATGACCATCCGATGTCCCTTCGAACGTCCCGTTTACATCCAACGAATGGAGCTACCTACTAACTAATGGTATGGCTAGCGCTATTCTAAAGGAACGTAGAAGTACGAAAACGACCAATTCTGAGTGGGTAATAAGTCTTTTAGTTGCTCGCTCCATCAAATGCTTTTCACACCACACACTTTTTTCAAAGTTCAAAATTCTTTTCAAAACAAAAACATTTCCGAACACTTTGTATACACTCCTACATGAGTCATTACCAAGTCAAAGAGAAATGCCTTTTTCACAACATTTTTGTCAAACACACAGAAAGCAATTTTAAAAGGTGATCTAGAGCAACTAAGAGCCCGTAGATAACTACGGATGGAAAGGGGTGCTAATACCTTCCCTTTTCATAACCATTCTCCGAACTCAGAATCTAACGAAGGTCTTTTTCTGTTACTTTTACCTTCCCTTAATTGGATAAAAATAAAAGTCGGTGGCGACTCTTGCTATCCGCACATTTGGACACAAAAATCCTACAAAGTCAGTTCACCGTATCACACAAGCATGTAATGATCAAGACAGCAGTAGCAAGTACATTGAGCCCAGCATTAAGCCCCAAAAGCCATGAAAGTACAAATGATCATCACAATATTCCAAGTAACCAGCATTGAGCAGTTCAAAATAAGCCACAAAGTAAAAGAGCAGAGCAGAGCAGGACAATTCAGGCCAAAAAGTCAAAAGCATGACAAAACTCAGAACATTTCATCATTAAAGTATGGTGTTAAACCATTAAAGCAAGCAACTGGAAAAGGTTGAATGGACAAGCTAAGATTCATATAATATCTGTTCAGATAGACACAAAAAAAGCAAGCCAAGAGAAGTTCAAAAACATAACATTAATCAAAAACCCACAAGTGCAGTATCGGTTCCTAACCCCAACCACCCAAACCAGAGTGTAGTATCTGTTCCTAACCATCACCAAAATCCCAGAAAAAACACAAAGACAGTTCAAAATACCAGAAAACATATAGACAAACAGCAAGCAATAAATCATCATTTTCCAACCTAAACACCTTCAGACATATATTTTTGAAATTATGTTCGACAAGTAGAGAAAGAAGAAGAGAGAAAGAATCGGAACGAACTCACCCAGCAAGCATGCATCGACCGTCTCAAGACCACTCGCGGAATCGGTCGGGCTAGGGTTCCTTGTCCCTTTCCATTCAATCATCAAAACAAACCACAAACAATATCGAAATCAAGCAAATCGAAACCCATGTAAACATGCAAGATCGAATGAGAGAGAGCGATGAATCGGTGAGAAACACGATCGCGGCCATGGCGAGAGGGAAACCGGAGCCGTCGCGGTCCGTGAGAGAGAGAGAGCGGCGAGGGTTTGAGAGGAAACGACGAAGAGAGAGAGCGCGGGACGGCGAGAGGAGGATGAGAGGCGAGGGTAAGGGTTTTGAGGAGAAGTGAGAAACCCGGCGATATAGAAGTGAGGAATCGTATTGAGAGTGGAATTTTAATTTCACTATTTTCTTCTTTTTCTTAAATAAAAAAAATAATATTAATAATATATAAACAATTTATTTTCTTTTTTTTCTAAATTTCTTTTCTTTTCCATAAAATCTGGTGGTGACAAGTGTCACCACCTTGTTTTTTAGAAAAAATCTATTTGTGTTTATTTTATTTTCATGATTTTGTTACTCTTGAATAATTTTAACACGAATGTTAGTATTAGCCTAGTGTACACATATGGGGTGATTTTGCCATTATTTTGGAATCGTCGGAGTATTTTGAGATTGGAAGCATTACACCCGATTCGCCAGCACGCGGAGGTGTTTCAGACCAACCAAAGTTCAGATGGTTTTCCTTCCATACTCCGTCCAGAATCAAGACAACCAGGCTATCTCTAAATTTTTGCCTATTTCATTTAATTTATTTTATCGCAAATAATATTCTCATTGCGATGTACTAGATAATTATTGGATATGATGGTTTTTGTTTGATGATTTATCGATTAAGCTATTAGCCGATTTTTCATCAAACAGAAAAAATCATCTCCAATAATTACTTAAATTTCCGATTGTATTGTATGGTATTTTTGTCTGTTTACTTATTCATTCAACAATTATTCACCATTGTACACTTCGCACACAACGGAAATTAAAATCAATTCGATTTCATCTTGATTGGCTCATACGCCGATTTCTTAAAGGGTCTCATGGTTGGGGATGGGCATGGCCATCCTCACGAGATTGGTTAAAGCCCTTGTTGCTTTAACCGATTATAACCCGAAAACAACATTGGTCTATATACCAATCACCATGCACCAGGGTCTCATGGTTGGGGATAGGAGCACCTATCCTCACGAGGTTAATTAAGTCCATATACTTGATTAACCATAACCCGCTTCCATTTTCTCTCAGCACGCGCATCAGAATGTTTTCATAATTTAAAACCTCGATCCAACGTCGAGTTGCTTTTCAAAACAATTTCATAAATACTCTACTTCTCCCTCCTCCTAAACATATGGTAGTCAGTCCAGTATCGACCCTCGACCGTATGTTTGGTGTCTTAATTGAATTAATCAACGTGAACCATGTTTCACCTCACTTTTCTTAATAAAACTTTTGGGTAGAAAAAGATGATTCGGATGTTTCTGTCCACTCATCCGAGTAATTGGGGCGTTAGCCGTTGAACGCTTATGGTCCGATACTCGTCTCCCACATAAAAACAAAATAACTCATTCAAACTCTTTTTATCGCTCATATGCGATCATTAAAACTCTTTTCAGATAAAGAGGGTGCAATAGTCGTTTCAAATACGAACGAGGACTTAAGCTTTTCAAACAAACAAAACAAGTCCTAGTTCAAAGCATTTGAAACGTCTAAACGCACGATTTTTCAGATAAAATCAATGCAACCAATTTCAAACCTTTTTAAGAGGAACTACAGAGTTTTGACTTTCCCATTGCACAAGGGAATATGTAGGCACACGGTTCGAAAACCGTGTCAAACTCAAAATATAATAAACAGAATCTCATTTCTTTTATAACCTAAAGATTAGCGAATATACACACACACGTAGAACTAAACGGGTCCCATCGAGTACGATGGATGTAAGGGGTGCTAATACCTTCCCCTTGCATAACCGACTCCCGATTCCAATTTTCGGTTGCGTAGACCGCCTTATCCGTTTCTTTGGGGTTTTATCTATATTTTCCCTTTCCTTTTGGAATAAATAAAATTAGGTGGCGATTTCACCGTTTTCGAGATTTGAAAAGATTTTTGAAAAACGAGTTGCTTCACACCAGTTTCTGTTATTCTCGTATTCTTAACGATCCTGACTAGAAACCTTAACATTCTTGCAATGCCATCTTCTGATACTTCGCTCAGACTTACTTGGAAATAGGTTCTCTCGAGGTTTCGAACTTAGACCCATTCACATCCAGTTCACATTAGCTCAAGAATCTCTAACAATCCATTTTTGTCGAACATTTCTCGTCCTCAATGTTTGCCAAACTCATCCTTGCTTAACTTATGACACTGAACTTCACTTCCTCTTCGTTGGCTACTTGCATTATCCCGTATTCATACAAACCTACTGCATCGTCTTTCCTTAATGATGGCAACTCTGTTTTGTTTGTAATCGCATCCAATCATGGTTATATAACCGCTCGACGCGTCTCTTGGTTCCAACTTCTAATTCCAATAGGCTCAATTTGACTCACTCCTAATCTATCCTCTTTGTACGACAAAATTCCTTATTTGATACTTTCTTCAGTCTTTAGACAAATTCTCTATCATCGTAGTCCATAAGGAGTTACCATTCTACGACTACAACCTCAGCATCATAGGATCTCTTACCTCAAACTCTATTTCAGTTTTACACAAAACATTTCAACCCGAAACCATAAGGGTACACAATCCCATAACTATAATCTTTGTATTCAACAACTTCACACAACGTCCTACCAACAAAATGTATTTCTAACTGTTGATCTGCAATCATTGTCCAAGTCTTCATGCGTGCCCATATTTTGCACCAGTCACAACAATGAAAGTCCACTTCAAGCTAAAACCCTTTCCTCACTTAATCCTCAATACTCACCTGTACAACCACTGCCTCCGGAATATCTCACCACATACTAACCACATCGTCGACTATAAGTTGATCCATCAATAGTATCCCGCTATAATATGGTGGATCCTTGAGAGTCTGGATGGATAAAGCATTTCTCAGAGAGTTTCCTCCTCACAGGGTTCCTCCAGTTAAACATTTGTTACATGCATTCTACTTACACTTACTACAAGCTTATCCGGTCCTCCTTTCATCCGTTGCGCTACTCTGATCTCAATCTGTTATACACATTTCTTGATACTTATTGAGTCATAATTCCTCCATAACACACTTGATTCCATTACTCTACTACGCTTCGCTCGATTCCTTAGACGACAACAACTCTTCCTCAAAATATGTAATTCATAAAAATCTCCAGAGTCTTAATCACACTTAACAAAGGTCATTCCTCGAGGTTGAGTAATTCCAAAACAAGGTCACTAATGACTTCATCAGTATTGGTTAGGTCGATGAGTACAACTTAGTTACACCACTTTGGCTTTGGAAAGTTTGACGTCGAAGACTCACTGAATACAAGTTCATCTCAAACCATCGACTTACACGTTGTACAACTATTACAATAACACTGACAACTTTTCCATAGTTCCTCCCTAACCATACAACTTCCTTCTCTTAGAGTGACAACACCCTAGACAACCTACGAAACTTAACTGATGCAATAATCCTCTCGAGGTCACGTTGCACCCAAGCAATCAACTAATATTGTTTCCAATACTTTTAGATTTCTCTTGCGGCCACAGACTTACCCTAAAAATCCATACTAATCCGCATACGACCTCCTTTAACCATGTAGTCTCATACCTGCACAATCTCAGGATTCTCCTCATACCTGGTACAAATTTTGTTCCCACTTGAAGCTATTAGGATTACCTCTTCGTCATACATCATCGCTTACCACTTCGTGAAACAAGAAACATCTACAAGGTATCTTCTGATATTATCCACGCAGTTACGACCATTCAGGGTCCTCACAAGAATAGTACCAGAACTTGATCCATTTCACTTTCGCCTAATAGTTCACTACTACCTAGCATGACATATGGATCCTAGTCACACGTACTTCATGAGAATTCAAATTCGCGTCTCACAAATATCGATCAGAAAATCATCTTAAGTTCCGGTCAACACTACCTTACATCTGTCAGATCTCGTGCACGATAGAGATACCGTGGCGCTATACCTGTCTGGTAGTACCAAAATGGTGGTCCAACTCCGAAGCCATATAGTCATGCGACCTACTCTGCAGCGTATAACGATTTCCACCCGGATCCTATAGTCATGGTCTACAAATGCCTGAACAGGTCTCCTTCGAGGTCATTGATATTCAAAGCCTTCCAACTACACGCCTTAGGGTGCTAAAATCTAAGAGTACTTTGCTCCGGGTTCACCTACTAGGAATAGTAAGCTCGATCAGAACGGTTAAGAATTCGGTTCGAATTGCTATGCCATGTGCGTACCCACTTGCATAGTGCATGCATAAGAAATTCTCAGGATAACTCTCCACACAAGAATATAGTGGTTCGAACGGTTGATACTACTTCGATCATCTTGTGGATGCTTCTGGAAGACACTAGTTTCCATTCATCTAATCACCCAAAACCAAGCGCAGTTCTGTGGCATCACTTGGGGTTAGACGAATCATAACTAGTAAGAACTTAGACTACAACGCATCCCTCTCCACTTGCTTCAGTCGTCGCCTAGAGCAGTTCTAGGACTCATTCACGGATTAGCAGAGACGGAGATATAGTTGCCCTTTCCCTAATCGGGTTCCCAACAGTCTCCCAATTAGAGATCTCCACACCTACTCTTCCAATAAATCCTTTAATGAGCATTTCACGCAAATATTACAACATACCGAAATGATTCAAAGGGTTGCACTTTGCTCATCCAAGCACTCTCATTCTAGGGTAACCGGAAGATTTCAAATCTTTCACTAAAACTCCCAAAAATATCACATCTGACAGGTTTCCAAGTCATATCAGCCACTAGCACCAGGAATAAACAATGGATCTTCTAATGGTCTTAGGTTCTGTTCCATCTCGAAATCCTTTATTATAGTCCTACTCAAGTTCTTCACGAAACTTACTCCAATACTATCGGGATCTAGATAAGGTCTTATTTCTCCCAATCAAATCTCGGAAACTCCCATTGTTTCAGATTTTTACCACGACAAGATCATCAATTACTCAGTACCAAACGCTCCATTAATACTCAATAATCCCAATACTCGGCTTGAGTCGCTTTGAATCTTACGCGTCCTCGTGGTGGCTCCACCGTGATCCTATCCATCGCATATGCAGTCAGTGAGATGGCCAGTCCCAATGAATGAATACTACGATAGTAGAAATTAGGCTAACAACACGCACATTTGAGGGAGGAAAGAATTGCTAGTGATGTCTCATGGCAGGGACAAGAATCGACCTGTTCTGATACCAACTGTAACACCCCATACATATATGTCTAGAATAATATGTAGTGATGCTAATTATGGTACAAGAAACATACAACTAGATGAAAAAGACAAGAAATTAAAACTGAATACAACACAAATCTCAAACAGAACGTATCCAGTACATCTTGTCTTCATCATCACACAGCGGAAAAATAAGATCTGATGAGGTCTTCCTGCCTTTGCACATCGCAAATCTTCAAGATCGATCATCTAACAATCCTACCACTTATAATCTATTCCTGAAAAATAATAAGAGTATTGGAGTGAGATTACTAAAGTATAAAAGTTAATTGTAATATTAATAAGTATAAAAGTACATAGTAAGTGGTATGCATAATATAATCCTACATGACATTCATTAAGGTAGGATTTGTTTATGACTTGTTTCTTATTGATGAGACTTTTAACTTCACCATAGAATTTTCCATAATATTATTGCTTATGAAAAAACAAAATAACCTTCGTGATTCTCATGACTAAGAAAGTAAAAAATGTGCATTCTCAAAATTTCTCATAAATGTTTTAAAAAAATAGTAAAACTTTCAATTCTCTTAAATATATTAAATTATATCAAACACCTTTTAAAAAAGAACACATAATTATATTTTTGGGTAAATTATTTCAAATTTTTTGAATCTATGGAACAAACATCTCATTATATACTGATTTATAAATCAAAATTCAAAACCACTTAACTACCAGAGAGTTGCATTAATTGTGTCAAAAAGAAGGAAAAATAATTATTAAAAAGAAAAAGAAGAAAAAAACCAATTAAGCGTCACAATTAATTGTAAGATTATCATTTCTCTAACTACTAGTATAAAAATTATTTATTAGATTAGTTCCTAATAATATACTTTTAATACATGTAATAATATTTAAAAAAAAAATACTAATTTTTTTATATTTGAATTTAAATTTAAATTTACACCATAAGAACAACTAGTTTCCACGGTTCAAGGAGCCGGAAAAAATTTGGATTCTATAAAAAATCTGGTTTCTATAAAAGCAAAGTTGTTTACGTGTTAATATTCATATACAAACTTTGTCTTTTTCTTTTCTAATGGCTGCGGTTAACCAAACCGACTACTATATATAGTTTTCTGAGAACATATCTTAAGAGAGAAGTCATCGAGTCTATCGTAGTTGGATAAAAAGAAAGTTGATAAAATTTTCAATCAGTTAACAAGCTAGGGATGGAGATTGATCATTACAAAATAAAACACCTGAAACTAATACGAGATGCAGAACATAAGAGGAGGACTCAAAGTCAAATTGTATCGAGCGATTTGCCTATTACAGGTTAAAAATAATGGATCATTCTAGTATTTTTCTTTAATGTTTATAGTATTTTTTCAGTGTTATATTAATAATAATAATATAATTATTAAATATTTTAACAAATAAACATCATATATATTAAATGAATATCTGCATCCAAATATAGTTGATATACTTTTCATAATATTGACATAAAAATTAAAATAATTGTATTATATCAATGATAAATTTTAATATTTTAATATTTTAACACTATTTTTCATATGAGTCACTAAAGTAATTGTTGGGGAGTATAAAAGACATGTTTGTTAACAAAAAAATATGTTTTATTAATTAATTTTTTATATATTTTTAAATAATTTTTGAATAATATTTAAATAATATTTAAATAAAAGTTAAAAAATTTATAATATATTATATTCTTAAAAAAATGTTATTAATTTAAAAATATTAACAAATTATTTACATATTGAACTCTGAATTAATACTCTATGTTTATACTAATACATATTAGTTGGGATACTAGAGTCACTCTTGACATATTAATTTAAATATAACATAATTCAAAAATCAACCATTTTAATATTATTTTATACTATAAATTATGATGCATCTTTAATTACCAATGAGAAAAGGTGAACACTATGTTTTTTATTTAAATTGAATACTGATTCTCAATCAATCAAATACTATAATTTAAAGTTATCCTATATTTTATTTTATTTTAAAATAAATTTAAAGTTAAAATAGTTTATTCTAAATGTATTAATAATCGACTTAAATTCAAAGAATTTACATTAAAATATAGTATTTTGTTTTCTTATTTTATTTTTTTAATCAATTTTAATATTTCAACATTTACTTATAAAGTTACATAAAAAGTATATTTACTCATATACATAAATAAAATACAAAATAAATGAAAAAACAAAGAAATAAATATGCGATAACTATTTTTATTAACTTGTATAAAAAAAATAAGAAACAAATGTGATATAGATAAGCATGAAATCTGTGTATTAAAATACAGAATGAACCAGTCAAACTAATCAAATCGAGAATCAAGGGATTGCTAGTCGGGTGTGATAGTTGAATCGGAAAAATTATTGAAAGGGTGAATATCAGTTAAAGTTGATTAAAAAACAATGAACCACTAATTTTAGAAAAACATAGGGTTAAATTTCTTTTCCAGACAAAACGATTCCGTTTAGATAATTAAAAAAAATATAAGTAAGTTTTGTTCAAAACTTATTTGAAACGATTTCTGCTATTTGAAATTAAATTTATTAGGCATCATAGTTATTTTGTTATTTAGTTTATGTTGTAATTAAATTTTATTCAAAATTTATTTAAATTTAAATTTTTTACAATGTTGTTGAAAAATGAACTTGTGAAATTATAATATTTTAAAATTGTAAAGTTTTGTCGATAAGGTATTTTTTTTAGAGATTGAATCACTCTATTAGACCGTTTAAATAATTATATAGTATTAATATAGAGATTTCTTTTCTCAATAACGATCCAAATTTTAAAATATTTCATGAAACTAAATACATAAAAGAGAATGACGGCTACCAAAAAGAGTATAGAAATAAGGATTTTTGTATTATTAATGAAATAAGAATACTTATTTATACACACAAAAAAAGTCCAAAAGTAAACCCTAATTAAAACTAATCTTTGTGATCAAGATAAAAGATACTAACAGTACAAACTAACAAATACTCCCTCCGGTCCTTTTTATAAGAGACATTTCATCTTTCTAGATTCATTGAATAAATAATGTACCTGGACTATTTATAGACCAAGTACATTAATTACTCAATGAATCTAAAAAGGTGAAGTGTTTCTTATAAAAAGGACCAGAGGGAGTACTAAAGTACCCTTAAAACTAAACTTAATAACTAAGGTTAGGAACCAGAACATCATAACATAAGAACATCAGAAGTTCTGGATTCGCCTTACGTACTAACGTCAGAACTTCTGACTGACCCTAAGAAGTTTTGGATATGAATTATTCTCAACACAAACTGCGGTTTTTAATGGTGCATTAACTCCTCACAAACTCCGACAGTTTTGCATATTTGCGGCAACTCTCTCAAACTACGAATTGCATATTTTTTTTGTGGTGGACGAACTACGGCTGACGAAAATCAAGCACAAATGAAAAATGGCGGATTGTGTATGAAATCTACACAAACAAAAAGGGCTTCTTTGAGTATGATAAGAGTTGAGGTTGAGTTGGTAGAAGAGAAAGAGAACGATGAAGTTTAATTTTTTTTGAAATTTTTATTGATTTTTAATTTAACAATTAAAATTATAACAATTAAAATGATTGACTTTCAAACTATTAATTTTGTCATTTTGTATATAATATAGGAACTTAATTGTAATATTAATAAATATAAAAGTATATAGTAAGTGGTATGTATAATATAATTCTACGTGACGTTGATTAAGTTAGGATTTGTTTATGGCTTGTTTCTTATTGATCAGACTTTTAACTTTACTTAGAATTTTCCATAATATTATTGCTTATAAAAAAATAACCTTGATGATTCTCATGACTAAGAAAGTAAAAATGTGTATTCTCATGAAACTTCTCATAAATGTTAAAAAGAAAAGTAAAATTTTCAATTCTCTTAAATATATTAAATTATATCAAACACCTTTTAAAAAAGAACAAATAATTATATTTTTGGGTAAATTATTTCAAAAAATTTGAATTTATGGAAGAAAGTTCTCATTATATACTGATTTATGAATCAAAAGTCAAAACCACTTAACTACAAGAGAGTTGCATTAATTTGTATGAGAGTAAGATCTCTATCTTCTATGACAGTACTTCTGCTATTTGCTTTTTAAAATTCTATTTTACACTCAAAGACAAAACATATTGAAATTAAGCATCATTCTATTAGGGACTATATTCAGAAAGGAATTATAAGTTTAAACTTTGTTGATACAAACCGTCAATGGGCTGACATTTTCACAAAACCACTTTCTGAAGATAGATTTAAATTTATTTAGAAAAATTTAAGTATGGAAAATTGCCCTAAATTGCCCTAAAAATTTAAGTATCAAAAATTTAGATTTAAATGAAATTCTGTGTTAAATGAACCTCTAAATAATTAACTCTTCAGAAGTGAGAAGAGAAGTTAAGTTAGAAACCATATCTAGAAGTTCTGAAACCTTCAAACGGTTCAAGTTCTGATTATGGTCAGAAGTTCATTAAAGTAAAATAGTTGTAACGTTGTAACCCAGAAGTTGGAGACGGGTTCAAAAACTTCTGATAGGTTACTTAACATGCGTGCTAGCTATTGACAATAAAATTCTTAGTAACTGTTGATTTTTTTTAAAATCTCAAGAAATCCCTCTAGTGTCAGAAGCTACTTATATGTGATGACTGCTTTGCTCTTAAAATTTTTTAATATTTTGGTTTGTGGCAAACCTTTAGAATCTATTTTTTCTAAAGTCATAAGAACTTTGTTTCTCTTTACATTTTTCAATGAATTTTTGATTATGATAAAAAGGGAGAGAAAACTGAGATTTTGAACTAATTCACTATAACATGTTGCTGGAACAAAATGTCAAACATTTCTAACAAAATATACAAGTGTAAATTTTTGCTTCTAAGTGATACAGAAAAGAAATAAGCAGAAGCTGAAAAGATCAAATGCTGAAAGCAAACTCTGGAAGCTCAAAAGACCAAATGCTGAAAGCAAACTCTGAAAAGAAAACTCTGGAAGAAAAGAAAAACTCAGGGAAGTTATACCTTGCAACTTTTTCTTTTCAATATTAAGTTCAGGGGGAGACTATTAATTTCAGGGGGAGATTATTAATCTCAGGGGGGGATATTTTTTTTCAAATACAAAATTTCTTAAATCAAAATCTAGATAGTTTTGTCATCATCAAAAAGGGGGAGATTGTTAGAACAAAGTTTATTTCTAATAATATATATTAAAGTTTTGATGATAACAAACATAATAAATTTTGTATGAATGAATATGATACTCTGACGTGTACATGTTTTATTTCAGAAGGTGTTCTGACTCTAGCGCAAAAATGGAAAATATCATGTTGAGCAGAAGTTGAAGTTAGGAGTTCTAATGAGAGAAGGACTTCTGGGAAAAGCACGCTAAAAGGAACTGCTGAAAGAAACACGCTTTAGAAGGTTGAATAAGACAAAACACGCTTATAGCAAATGCTGACAGAAACACGCCTTAGAAGTTCTGAGCGAGAACTTCTGGAAGATACACTACAAAGAAAGCTTCTGAAGTAAAGATTAAAATACAACTTTTGATGAAAGCTAGCAAAGCGCAACCTCTGATGAAAAGCACCAACAATATGTTCTGAATAGAAGATGTATAACAAGGCTTACAGAAGATGAAGTATTAGAAGTTCTGATGAGAATAGAACTTCTGGTCAAGCAAGCACAGCGCAGAAGCAAGCACAACACAGAAGCAAGCACAACGCAGAAGCAAACACAACACAGAAGCAAGCACAACGTAGAAGCAAGCACAACACAGAAGTAAGCACAACGCAGAAGCAAGCACAGCGCAGAAGCAATCCCAATGCAACTTCTGATAGAAGCAAGCACAGCGCAACTTCTGATAGAAGCAAGAACAGCGTAACTTCTGATAGAAGCAAGAACAACGCAACTTCTGATAGAAGCAAGCAAAGTGCAACTTCTGATAGAAGTAACTTCTGACAGAAGCAAGCAAGAGTAAATTCTGATGGAAGATCCTTTTAAATATGAACGTTACTTCCTAAAAGACAAAACCTCCCAAACAATAACGAAGACCCACTGAGCGAAGAAAAGAAATACTTGAGTGGTTCAACTTCCAAGAAATATTTAGCAAGCTATTTACATCAAAGGCTAAGCAAAGTCACGTGAAGCTAAGCAAGTAATAATTACCTTTCCATTCTTCAAGACACGCCACTTGCAACAGACAGATTCTAGAAGCATTATTTAAGGATTCAAATTCAAAGAAGAATTCAACAATTTTACATACAAGAACATTCAGCGAAACAATTAATACAACAATTATTCAATAACTTTTTCAAAGAGAATTCACGCTGTCAGCTTGCAAAATCCATTCCAAAAGTAAACTTACTGCAAGTACAAAGAACTATCTTTTGTAAATTAGTTTACTATTTATTGAGCTTAATTTTTGTGTAAACTTCACTTAGTGAAGAATAGCTTTTTAGAAGCATTATTGTACACAGTCAGTCAGAATTTAATATTCTGATAATTATTCCTTGAGAAGACCAGTTTGGGTCAGAATTCTTGAGAGGGCTAGGACTAGTTGAGTCTTAGAGGTGTTAGTCACAACGGTTGGTTGTGCAATTTGTTCATTGAGAAGACCAGTTGGGTCAGAATTCTTGAGAGGACTAGGACTAGTGAGACTTAGAGGAAGTTAGTCACACCGGTTGGGTAGTGCACTCTGTAATCGTTGATTATAGTGGATTAAGTCCTCGTTGAGAGAGGCGAAATCACCTTGGCGATGGACTGGAGTAGTTTGAGTGTCAAACGAACCAGGATAAAAATACTTGAGTATTTTATTTATTGTTTGGGTAAAAGATCTAAAAAGTAAGAAAAACTTATTCACCCCCCCCCCCTCTAAGTGTTTTTCCAAGCCTTCACCTTCCTCTATCCGAACAACCAAATCACCAACAATACAACTTCAAACAACACTTCATACCCTCAAAACCTCACACCAACTACCACATTCCATCAACAACACTCAACCATACTCCATCTTTCTCATCAAAACATCACCTTAGTTTTTCACAGCCAACACACTTCACTCAACCACCTTTCATTTCTCAACCTAACATAACCTTCAATCTCCAACAACCACAACTCCACCCTTCAAAATCACCTTCCACAACCTTCAAAAACCTCCATCTCAAAACAACCATCTTGTCAATCCTCTGTTCACAGAAACTAGCCAAATCCTCAAACAAAACTCATAATACTCTAATTGTCCTTAAGCACCACTCTATTTTTATTATTTAAGTATTTTCAGTAATTATTTTTAGTTTTAGACAATTAAGTTGGTTAGTTAATTTATTAATTATTTTAGTTAATCAATTTCATAAAAACTAAACTTTCCAAAACCAAAAACATTTGTTAGTTGCTTGCTATAGGTTTTGTTTCTTTATTTTCTAGTTAATATTTAAAATAACATAATCAATAAATTTATTTCCCTCTTAGAAATATTTTAGTTGGTAGTTGAATTATTTCTAGTTTCACTTGTACATTTATGGTGAACTTGTAATTTATTTTCTTCATCCCCATTTGTAATTTGTATCCCCACTCTCCATGAGTTGTAATAGTTTTAGTAAATATTTTATTGCTTTTATGTAATCATTCATCACAATGCACAAACCAAATGCTTTCAAACTAATACTCGATTGCGAGCAATTTTCACTATCTTGAGTCGACAAAGCTTAGAAGCGTCGCAACGACCACACAATTGTGCACACACCACGCTTGCTCTTGGGCTTACAATGAGACTTTGATTGATTAGTTAAACATTATTTAATTATCTAATTGGGTTATTTAAAATTTATTAGTCCATCTAATTAATTTTATTAAACTAATTACTTGATTAAATTTTGTTTAATTAGTCAATTAAATTTATTTCGTGCATGCACCTACACAATATAAGTTTGTCTTATCATTTGTGCAAGCCACCTTGTATGGTTTTATCATTTGTCCATATACCAAGTTTTCATTCAATAAGGGCCTCATGGTAGGGAGTAGACACTTGTCTATTCTCTCGAGATTAATCAATCTTTCTTGGTTAATCATATCCCAAATCTCCTCTTCTCATCATTCACCACTTTCATAATAAATTCTCAAACCTCGATCCAACGTCGAGTGATTCTTCTCAAAAATATTTTCATAAATAAATACTCTACTTCTCTCTTCTCAAACGTATGGTAGTCAGTCCTGTTTCGACCCTCGATCGTACGTTTGATTTCATTAATTGAATTTTAACAAGTGAACCCCATTTCACCTCACTCTTTTCTCAATAAAACTTTTGGTAGAAAAAGATGATCAGGATGGTTCTGTCCCTTCATCCGAGTACTTGGGGCATTAGCCGTTGAACGCTTATGTTCCAATACTTGTCTCCCACATTAAAATTAATTCAAACTCATCAAACCTTGCCCACGTGCAAGTCATTTTCTCAAACACCGCTCATATGCGACACTCATCGCTCACACACGATCTCCCTTCGCTCACATTCGAATTGCACTAGTGATGTCTTATCATTCACGTACGATTAAGCTCCTTTTTCATAAATAAAATCAACCAACCAACAAATGTTCTCGCAACCGAGAACTATGTAAGCTCTGGCTTTCCCATCGCACTTGGAGAATACGTAGGCACGAGATTCTAACATCTTGGCGAGCACACTTTCAAAAAATTAAAACATGTTTCTCTTTTCATTTCTGTTTTCGCATAAATAATAAGAAGATTGCAAATTTAATTTTAAACACACAAACACACTTAGAACTAAACGGGTCTCATCGAGTACGATGGATGTAAGGGGTGTTAATACCTTCCCCTTGCATAACTGACTCCCGAACTCGCATCTCATGGTCTCAAAGACCATTTCATTTCTCGGATTTTATTTATATTTTTCCTTTTCTCGTTAGGAATATAAAGTTAGATAGCGACTTCATTGTTTTTTGTAATCAAATTAAATAAAAAATTTCGATTAGCGTCAACACAAATAAAACTTATAAACCACTCAAACACAAAAATAAAATAATAAAAAGCATTTTAATTTGATTAAAAAAAATAAATGAAAATTTGGGGAGTTACATGACACATATACTATTAAGTGGGCTTCTATCTCCACTTTGCTTCCACGTATCTTTGGTTTTTGAATTACCGCCAAACCACTGCCTAAATTGATAATTGCCTTTAAATCTCTTAACTATTTCAGTTGAAAATATTTTTACTGTCGTCGGTGCATATCAATTAAACTCAAAAATTAACTATTTTAATGAAAGCTCTTTTAAATTTTCATATGCATTTTGTAGTTAATAATTTTATCAGTATTAACTCTTTTTCTTTTTAAATTATAAATTTGTGAATTTATTTCAATTATTAACAAATATAATAAATACAAGTATCTTTTATCCCGATACAAATAACCACATATAAAAATAATATTAATTTTTTGGTTTTTGTATTTGTTAGAGATTAGTTATGACTTTAGTTATAGATTAGCTACGAAATATTATGAATTTTAATATGATATTGACCTTAGCCACACGACATGTCACGTCAGTATTTTTGACAGCTGACAATACCGTGTGTTAGTGCAACATCAGCTCTGTTAATGAACGTTTGAGAGATCATAAATATGGATGTAAAGATTATTCTTTAAAAAAATTGTTTAAAGAGACTTAAAATGAAATTTGTTATATTTTGAGGAAAAAAAACATATTTAAACATGTACTATTAGAAATCATCTTATATATTAAATTGTTGAAAATCAAATAGCAAATTAGCTAAAAACACCCGCCTTAATTATTGCCTAAGCACCGCGAGCTAACTCCTTCATGAACTTCACATTCTTTTGCCATTTGACAAAGCGAGTCGTGAGAAGAACCAAACATAGACAAAGCTTTCTCTCCACTTACCTTATACTCCTTAACTTTAACCCTCATAGCTATACCTTCTTCCTCCACCATCACTCTTCTAATCAGCTCCGCTATCTTTTCTCTACAAACAACCCCTCCCTCCGCGGATGTCGCACGCACAGCCACCCCTAGGTCCTCAGACAACAAAGCAGCATTCATCTTTTGTTCTGCATAAAGCGGCCATGCCACCATTGGAACACCACTAAGGATACTCTCCAACACAGAATTCCAACCGCAATGCGTCCAGAAACCTCCTGTCGCAGGATGTTTCAAAATCTCAGCCTGTGGAGCCCATGTCGGGATACATATCCCAACTTCCTTTGTCCTACTCAAAAAGCCCTCAGGCAAATAATCTAATCCATCAGCACCCTTTCCCGCCTCGAAAAACGCCGCAGATACATCATCTTCCGATGGCCGCCTCACCACCCAAACAAACCTCTGCTGACTCAACTCTAACCCATAAGCCAATTCCCTCGTCTGAACTCCCGACAGTGTCCCACCACTCCCGAACGACACAAAAATCACCGACTCAGCAGGTTGATGGTCAAGCCAACTTAAAATTAAATTCTCATTCTCATTCTCAGTCTCACCCTCCCTCTTCTCCTCCAGTTCAGTTGTTCTTACAAGTGGTCCAACCGGATAAACCGAACCTTTCACAAATCGTCCTAAAATCTCACTATCAATAACAGCCTTAGTTGCTCCCGGCTCCAGATATTGCCACGAGTTAATGAAAATCCCATCAACGGATAATATCTCCTTTGCAGTATTAACGAAACCCTCATGACTAGGTCCCCATGGGGAATGAAACAGTGTTTCCTCAAACCGAACCGGTTCACAACCCGGAATCAAAAGCGGTTCGTGATCAATTGCATGTCTTGAAAAGGCTTCATCGGTGATAAAAGGAAGGTATAACATAACAGCAGAAAACCAAGCGTTGGTGGTAATGAAAACGTAAGTAGACATGTTTAGATCACGTGCCATGGGTAAAGCCATAGTACCGAAGATGTCCACGATAAGAACAGATGGTGGAAACTTCATGGATGAGATTTTGGATCGAATAAAAGGAAGGGATTCAATCACAGTTAAAATGATTCTTGTACCTAAGGGTGAGGGGTCGTTTGGGTCGATTTTGTCGGAGACATCGATAGGAGGTGTAACAATGATGTTGACGCCATTAATGTTGGATGTTTGTTGAACTATAGATGCTTTTGTTGTGTCGGAGGAATCGGTGCTGGCTAAGACGATGAAGATGGTGACGTTGAAACCGTGGTGACTGGCAAGACGTTTACCTAATTCGACTGCTGGAATTAGGTGTCCCATACCAGGGCTGGCTAGAAGAACTGCATGAGTTTTCGTGGTCACCATGGTTGTAATAGAAATGAGGTCTACAAGCTTTTTTTTCTTCTCTTATGGACCGAGATGTTTCTTGCTTGTGTTGTTGGTGTCTAGTGTTGCTGAAGACGAAGGGGGTATTTATGAATTATGGACATTGGCCAAACTCGTAAGGGGTGGCAAGTATTTTAATTTTTTCTCCCGTGTATTAAATTTTATACTTGATTATAAATGTCATTTAATTCATAAGAGTAAAACTATGTATGTTAGTCAAAACCAGATTCCACTTACTAAAAGAAATTAATTTCTTTTTTTTAAATTAGGCAAATACTAAAAGTGTTCAAAGAATATATTAAATATATAGATATAGAAATGATATTTTAGAAAGTAGATTATGGGTGATTTGTTTTGCTAAAAAAACAATGTACCGGTTTTTATTTTTTAACTTTGTTTGGTAAAATAAACTAGGACAAACAGATTGCATGAAATTGGTCAAAAATATGAAATTTTTTTCTCCAAAAAGCTTTAGACAATCTTTTTTTTTAAAGCAAAAATTAACAAAATTGTTAAAAACCTAATTTTGTTTTAAATTACCTTAAAACATTCTATCTCTCTCCTTTCCATCTCTCCCTTCCTCTTTATCTCTTTAAGAAAAAATCGCTCAAATAGAAAATCACTTTTTATAAACCTATTATAATTTAAAATAACTTTAAAATTAATTTTATATTTTAAACTTGTTTAGTATATTCGATTTTTAATAATTTATTTAAAATATCTTCAGGTGATAGGTGTTTGGACTCTATCACTTATATAGTGTTCAATCTTCTCTTTTCTAATCAATGTGAGATTTCTTCCACACACTTGATACTCAACACTCCCCTCAAGTGTGAGTCACAATGCTCCCCCTCATGTGATACTTTTTAACAGAACACCTTCTATCCACCACTTGCGGGAAGTGTTTCGATACAAGTAAGTCGGTCCCTATCTCGAAACCAGACTCTGATACCATTGTTAGGGGTGATACCACTATTAAGAATAATTCTGAGGAAGGAGCATACTTGAGACAAATAACTTTGTGAGAGACACACCACATATCCACCTAAAATCTTAAAGTGATAAGTGTGTGGGTTCTCTCACTTATATAGTGTTCAATCTTCCTTTTTCTAACCAATGTGAAACTTCTTCCTCGCACTTGATTCTCAACACGCCGTAAATATAAATTGCCTCCCAGTAAAAATTTTACTGAAAAATATAAAGTAAAGTGTAAAGTGAATATCATCACCATTCAATTGTATTTAATTAAATTTCTATATAAATTTATAAAAAATCAATGGTTGAGATTTTACTACGTTTTTATTAAACTAGGGACAATCTACTCTCATCCACCTATTATAATATATAGTTTTTTTTTTTAGAAAACATTTTTAATTTAAAAGTATTATTTATTATTTATAATAAAATTATTTTATAAAATAAATTAAATTTGTTCCATAAACATTATTTTATTATTGGATTAATTATAAAATTGTATGTAATTTACTAACAATCACTTTTACTTCTTTTTCAACCGATCAATACAATAATATATATATATATATATATATATATATATATATATATATATATATATATATATATATATATATATACACACACACACGAAAGAAAAGCAAGAAACAACGACCAAAGTATAAGAGAGTTCATTTGTAAAAGGTACAAAGTAATAATCGCATAATCAAAACTAAAAAAAAGATATAGTAAAGACTACCAGTTATAACAACCCCAATTGTTCTGAACTGGACCAACACTTGCTCCACAGTCATGCAAGTTCAATTCAGTGCCTCCAAAAGACTTAGAGGTATTATGAATGTTGGAGACTTCCCCCACGTGCGTATTAGAACAACATGTCCAACGACAATTTGAACGATCATCGTGCCCTCCGACAATTTGGACTCCATACACACGTAAGCCCTGACAGTCTCTTAGTAGGCTCAATCATCCAACCCACTACGCAGACCTTGGTCCATCGCTGGGGGGCTATATATACCCTCTCACTTGAGGGTCAGGTATTCACATTCTTACTTTCTTGTACTTGCGTTGTGATTGCTCTCTTTCTCACTTTAGCATCGGAGTACCTTGCAGGTACACCCCCTTGTTTTCAACTGCGGAAGATTACTTCCAGTTTGTGGGCCAATGGCGATTCTTTTGATCAAGTACGATCAATGGCGCCATCTGTGGGAACTCAATTGTTTCCCCGTCTTTTGTAGCTTAAGACCAAAATAAAACCCTTTTTTCACATCGTCATGGCTGATCAAGCTAACAATGGAAACCAGAACACCCACTTCGCTGACATGGACGCCAACAACAAATATAACAACAATGTCAACATTTATGAGCACAACCCCATGGACGGGAAGACTACTTTATCCTCAACCGGCGAGCACCCACTTGAGAATCTGCACCAGAACATGCCCAAACCGACGACGTATCAGGAGATTCATGTCCCCGCAAATGCGGATCCCACAACCACAGCCCTGTTCGCGGCCATTAATTAGACCAACTACCTACTGTTCGCGCAAGAAGAGCGCCTCAGCATACTGGATGAGACCCGCAGGCCCCCGAGAAGACATCGAAGACCAGACTCGCAGACTCCCTCCTCGCAGAGACACAAACAATACTTCCACACTCCTCCACGGAGACATAGACGAGAGGATTCTCAAACCTTACTCGTCGACGCACTGGGCATTGACCTACGCTGGAAAAGCCTAGCCCGAACCTGCCAAGAAGCATGCCCTGTTTCCCCCGTGCAAGGAGCGACGAGTTCGGGACTTCAAGAAAAGCAGGGGAAACGAAGATGGGAATCCCCGACCGAAAGACCCCCCTCGAGTGAATCGTCGCCACGACCGTTCCCCAGAACGCAACGATGAAGAAGACCCCAATGGTCCCTTATCCCAGACTATCATGAAAGCTCATATTCCCAGGGGAATGGAGAAACCTCCTTCTCTAACCAACTAAGATGGGATCGCTGACCCCATCGATAACTTTGAAGTGATGTTTCACTACCACAACATCAGAGGTCCCATCAAGTGCAGACTATTCCCCACGACACTGAGGAAAACTGCTATGGACTGGTACAAGAGCCTCTCTCCTAGGTCCATCCACTCTTGGAGAGATCTAAAGAGTCAGTTTGCTATCACCTTCACAAAATCTCGCCGACATCCAAAGACCAAGGCCTCCCTCGAGGCCATCATTCAACGGAGCGACGAGACCCTCCGAGAGTATATACACTGCTTCAACGGAGAGGCCATCCAGGTCCTCTGTGACGACCAAATGAAGAGATACCTGTTCGAGATGGGACTCCTCTCTGGTACCGATTTCAAAAAGGTTGTGGTATTGAGCCACCCAGGAGTTTTGACGCCCTCCTCGATAAGGTCTGCACCTATATTACTTATGAGGTGAAGGAAGCAACCAATAATGCCCTTGAAACGAGGAACCACAGAGCAACTAGTATACCTCGCCACCATGACGCGCGACAAAGCGATGCTGACCCTTCTTGAAGAATTGGAGAGAAAAGAAGAGAGGAAAAACCCCGGTATGCGCGTGAACACCGCGGGCCAGCCGGACGCTTTACAGACTACACCCCGCTCACCACCTCCCGCAAGCATATTTTGGTAGAATGTGCCAATGCCGAGTTTAAAGATGGAGGAATCTTACGCACTCGACCAACTCCTCCCAATCTTGGGGTTGACAGGACCAAGTATTGTCCGTACCGTCATAGTCACAGTCACTTGATTGAATATTGTGTGCATCTAAAGGACGCCGTTGAGACACAAATAAAGGTGGGGAGGCTAGGGAGTACAAGTGGAATTATACTCCTCGAGAAACCCGAGAGGTTAAAGACATTGATGAGGAGGCTCGACCAATGAATGAGACTTGTTCCTTCTAAAACGCCTACTCCATGTCCAGGCTCGAAAACTTCCACATCCCCGACAACCTGGAAGACGACTTGCCTGTGTTCACCCACAGCAGGTGGGAAATATTCCCTTCCTCCATGGTCATATCTTGTGGGGGATTCAATGACGACCCTGGTCCAATTAGTGACCCTCGAGAAATTCAAAGGCAGGTCTGAGCCGATCACCTTCTACCTTGAGGAACTTCTCGGAGGAGCTCCCAACTTCATCGTCCCTCTTCTCGTCAAGGAAAGAATGACAAATTTTGATGTGCACCGCATCTTGGTCGACAAAGAGAGCTCAATCTACGTGATGTACACTCAACTTTTCCGCACCCTCCACCTCGATAACTCCTATTTGTCCCCATATGTGGGATATGACTTGCAAGGGTTGAATGGCTCGACATCCAAACCATGGGGCTATGTCGAGCTCTTCGTCACGTTTGGAGAGGATGTCTTATCTCGAAAAATCAAAGTGTGTTTCCTCGTGGTTGACTACCTCTCCCACTACAATTGCATCCTAGGGAGACCAACTCTGGCCGAGTTAATTGCGTTATCTTCTATGGTACACCTAAAGATGAATTTCTACACCAAGAGGGCCCGCGTTGCTATGATTCACGGGGACATATCAACATCTAGAAGGTGTTACAATGTCGCGGCCATAGGATAGAGCTTGGTGGACACTGGATTTTGACAGGCCGACAAGCCAGCATCTCCCCCGGTCGAACATGCCTAGAATTAAGATTAGCAAGCCCCAAAGGTCGACTCCATCGACCTTGACACCCGCTTTGCAAAAGACGAAGTCGAGGCACAGAACGGCGAACAAGATCCTCTTCGACCCATCCCCGACGATGAGTTCCAGCTCATTCCCCTCGGAAATTACTCGAGCAGATGTGTGAAGATCGGAGCAGGACTCCCCGACCACGCGAGGAAACAACTCAAAGTTTGCCTCAGAGACAACGCCAACCTGTTTGCATGAAGTGTTGCGGAGATGCTTGGACTCTATCTTGAGGTCTCCTGTCACCAACTTATTATGGATTCGACCGTTAGGGCAGTAGTTCAACGTAAGTGTAGGCAATCTCCTGAGAAAGCGGAGGTTGTTGAAGAAGCTGTAAAAGACCTCCTATAGCCAAATTTTATTTCTGAGGCCAAGTATTCAACTTGGTGTTGAAGCGGTAACGCAAGAAAGAAAAAGATAAAGTGTTATTTTTACCAGGTGATATATACCGGTTAGGTTATATCGCATCGTGTCCACAGAGATTGGTTATTGATTCGTCGTTCTACAATTCTACCATTACTGAGTTTGGGATTAAATGGGTTGAAAATAAAAGACAAAAAATAAATGAACAAAAAGTATAAAGGATAGACAGCTTGTCCGGAACGAATGCATACTACCCATCACAGACTTAAATCTACCGTCCAGTTATACTCAGCCTACGATACTCGTCTGTGTCATCACATACCTCTCACAACCCAAACTATTTCTAACCCAAATTGAGAATTCAAGTGCGTCACCTCAATACCCATCTCTGACATATCTCACCAACATAGAGGCATTAAGCTCAAATACCCTAAGTGAATGTCAGCTCTAAACTCATTCCTAGCATCCAGAAACTAACAGATAATCATCCTAGGTAAGAATCTAAGCGATCTATATCTAGCAAATCTCAAATCCCTAACACGAGGTAAAAACCTAATACAATCACCAATACAGATTTGTAAAGCAAACTTTATACAACGCCAAGGGCGACAAATATACATGAGTAAGAGTAGATATACATACATACCCAACAAAATAGATAAATGCAAAGAGAAGAGAAGAGATAAACTACTCATTTACATCGGTTTGTCAACGCCTATCGATGAGTAATCCACCTCCAATCATCCATGAGCAAACCCTAGTGTTGTTTTCTAATCTAATCTACCAAAAATAAAGGTTGATGGATTTTGGGAGCAAAAACTTCCCTAAAACCATAACCTAAAAATGGCAAATAATGAAGTTATAAAACAAATCTTAGACGACCGTGTTCAGCAGCGAGGGCGTGCTGAGCGCCATCAGCTATTTACACGTTAAACGACCTTAATGTCGCTCAGTAGCGAGGGCGCGCTGAGCGGCCTCTAAAACTATATCTTTTCTTCCATAACAGTACCAAAGCACTCAACGCACTCCAAAATGCGCTGAACGGACTGGCGCTGAGTGACCTCACCGCGCTCAACGGCCTCCACTGAACAAAATTCCCAAAAATGGACTTTTATTGCAGAAAAGCGCATCCCGAGCCGTGTCTTCGACACTTTATTCTTCGATGCTCCAAATGTGCAACATATACCTACAAAAATACATTAAAACTAATTAAATGGTACATTATGTACACAGCACAATAAAACGTTTTTATAACAAAAAGTGGGATTATTCAACGATTATTTACAAACAAGAATAGATAAGTGCCACAAAACATATATACAAAATAACTACATTTTGGCACTTATCAAGTCTCCCCAACTTGACACATTGTTTGTCCTCAAACAAAGTCAAATAACTCAAAGAAACAAAAAAATTATATTCAAATATTCACGAATCAACAAGTTTTTAAAACGGAAAACAAATGTATGGTTTAAACGAAAACGTACATGACAAATACATACTTACCACCATAATACAACAATAACATATAAACGAAACAAATCCTAAGTACAAAAATCATGAAAAACATTCTAAAACAAAACAAGCTCAATCATGAATCACACCTAGCAAAAATTCATCGGTAGATGAAGAACACACAAAGGTGAGGGATAAAAAAACACTCCTCCACAATCTTGCAACAATAGACAAAATTATGCATTCATCCAAAAACATATTGAAAATACAAATGCAAGAATCACAAGGGCTTTTCAAGGTTGTAATGTGGCTTGGTTAACAAACAAGTGATAAGTCCTAAAGCTAATCGAAACAAAAACTTGCCTAAACCTAAGGGAGTGATCAACTCACAAAGACTCAAGCACAAAATCTCAATCAAAATTATTCTTCATCACAAATTGTCAAACCAAAACACCTCACTTATTAACACAATATTATTCATATTTTTTTTCTTTTTCAAAGTTTTTTCTCTTTTTTCTTTCTTTTTCTAATCTTTCGTTTTCACATTTTTTTTTCTTTTCTCAACCTCATATCAATCACAACATAAGCACACAAACATAATTCTCCCCAACTTGAATCCAACCAACATCATTATGTGAATACTCCCTAATTTCTAAGGCAAGGTAAAAATTCATACAACAACATATAGTTGAGGGTTCAAGAAACAAAGAAATCAACATCCATAAAAAATGTGAATTCAACACTCATAGACAAGCATCAAGTTCATATAAACACGGATATTGATAAAATTTCAAAGAGGTTAACAAAGGTTCACACACCCAGAAGGTGAATTGAATATTTGGCCAAGGTAGTTGTGCTCAAAATGAAACAAAATGACTTGATCATTTTCATGCATTCATACAATCAACACAAAATAAAAGATTAAGCATAATAAAATCTAGTTAAAACAAGAATTGTGTCCTCAAGCATATGTGAATAATGGAAAGCTTCCTCACATTTATCGGTAAAAAGGGAAATAAAGTGATTCAATTCATGAGCAAGTAATGCAAAAAGAATGAATGGCATGATAATTATACAAATGATAAATTTCCTAAACATGTTATGTTATAGAAAGCGATAAACGAGTACCTGACATGTACCAAATTTGAAAACTATCATTACCATACATCCGCGAGTTGAAACAATCAAACTCGAAAAATCACCAAATGTAACCTCAAGCTACCAGACCGAAATTTGAGTCCAAACAATAGCAAAAGAGTTAGAAAAATAATACTAATTTTATTCAATACACAAAGCCTTGGTGAAAGTGGGAAAAGGGAAAACCAAGTGAAATTTTAAAAGAATTCACTGGCTCTGCACAGTAGAGCGTGCTAAGCGCGCTACACTAGTTGCAGAAAAATACAGCAACTGGTACAGCTGCTACGCAACTCCACTAACACACATATACAATCTCATTTACAAAACTATAAACTATTTACAAAACATACACACTTTCACAAGCTAAAACACTACAAACTTGTGGAAAACAACAAATTGACATAACAAAACAAAAGCAAATAACAATACAAAAACTTGGTGAAAATGAATTAACAAGTTGAAAAGTGAAGACTTAAAATTAAGAACAAGTCCTATTTCAACTTGTTAAAACACAAGTCACCACACACATAAACAAACATGCTTGTTTTACGTCGTAAGCTCTACGCCTTTATTGTGCAAACACTAGTAACCTCCTCTCGTCATGACAGGGTTTTGCCACACCGCACAAACCAAAAGAAAGTGTCCTAACAACCACAAAACAAACGTTACAAATACGAGACAACTTACAATAATACTTAAAAACAAGGAAAAACACACATATGTACAAGTATGGAAAGTAAACACATAACATGTACAAGTAAAAATATACAAGTTCATATACACAGTCTATACAACACATTCATTAATTACAAAACTCAAAAACAACGGAATTATCGCAATACAGAAACAATAAAACAAATCCCCGACAACGACGCCATTTTGTTGAAGCGGTAAAGCGAGCAAGCAAAAAGTAAAGTATTATTTTTACCGGGTGATATATACCGAATATGTTATATCGTATCGTATCCACAGAGATTGGTTTTTGATTCATCGTTCGACAATCCTACCGTCAATGAGTTTGGGATTAAATGGGTTGAAAATAAAAGACAAAAAATAAATGAACAAAAAGTATAAAGGATACACAGCTTGTCCGGAAAGAATGCATACTATCCGTCACAGACTTAAATCTACCGTCCAGTTATACTCAGCCTACGATACTCGTCTGTGTCATCACATACCTCTCACAACCCAAGTTATTTCTAACCCAAATAGAGAATTCAACCGTGTCACCTCAATATCCATCTCTGGCATATCTCACCAACACAGAGGCATTAAGCTCAGATACCCTAAGTGAATGTCAGCTCTAAACCCATTCCTAGCATTCAGAAACTAACAAATAATCATCCTAGTTAAGAATTTAAGAAATCTATATCTAGCAAAGCTCAAATCCCTAACACGAGGTAAAAACCTAAGACAATCACCAACATAGATTTGTAAAGCAAACTTTATACAACGCCAAGGGCAACAAGTATACATGAGTAAGAGTAGATATACATACATAACCAACAAAATAGAGAAATACAAAGAGAAGAGAAGAGATAAGCTACTCATTTACACCGGTTTGTCAATGCATATCGAAGAGCAATCCACCTCTAATCATCCATGAGCAAACCCTAGTGTTGTTTTCTAAGCTAATCTACCAAAAATAAAGGTTGATGGAATTTGGGAGCAAAAACTTCCCCAAAACCATAACCTAAAAATGACAAAAAATGAATTTATAAAACAAATCTCAGACGACCGCGCTCAGTGGCGAAGGCGCGCTGAGCGCCATCAGCTATTTACACGTTAAACAACCTAAATGCCACTCAGCAGCGAGGGCGCGCTGAGCGGCCTCTAAAACTAAATTTCTTTCTGCCAGAACAGTACCGAAGCACTCAAAGCGCTCCAAAACGCGCTGAGCGGACTAGTGTTGAGCGGCCTCACCGCGCTCAACGGCCTCCATTGAACAAAACTTCCCAAAAATGGACTTTTATTGCAGAAAAGCGCATCCAGAGCCGTGTCTTCGACACTTTATTCCTCGATGCTCCAGATGTACAACAAATACCTACAAAAATACATTAAAACTAATCAAACAGTACATTATATACACAAAACACAATAAAATATATTTACAACAAAAAGTGAGATTATTCAACGATTATTAACAAACAAGAATAGATAAGTGCCACAAAACACATATACAAAATAACTACATTTTGGAACTTATCACCTGGCTCTACAACGTTGTACTTGTCAAAAATAATAATGGAAAATTGAGGATATGTGTCGATTATATCGATCTTAACCGGGCATATCCCAAAGATGCTTTTCCTATACCTAATATTGATATGTTGGTCGACAACTCGGTCGACTATAAAATTTTATCATTTATGGATGCATATTCAGGGTATAATCAAATTCTCATGGCGATGAGTGACAACCACTGCACGACATTTATGACTGAATCGGGCAATTACTACTATAACGTAATGCCATCCATCCTAAAGAACACGGGCGCCTCCTACCAGCAGATGATGAACAAAGTCTTCCGTGGTGAGATCTGTGACATGCTCGAGGTATACATGGATGACATGATCATCAAGTCCTGAACAGAAACCACGCTGCCCATTTGAAAAGGGTGTTCGACCAAGCCAGACGATGCAAGATGAGGTTCAACCCAGAGAAATGCACCTTCTGGGTAAAGGCATACAAGTTTCTCGGATTCTATCTAACGGAGCGGGGAATCGAAGCCAACCACGATAAATGTCGAGCATTCTTCGAACTCCCCACACCTAATTCAAAAAAATCTATACAAGTCTTGAACGGAATGCTCACGTCGCTCTCCCGCTTTGTGTCAAAATCCGCACAACACACACTTCCCTTTTTAAACTCTTACGAAAGGAGGTTGCCTTTGAATAGACGGAAGAGTGCGAGCAAGCTCTCCTCCGGGGAATGGGGAAACCCTATTCCTCTACCGTTATTGTGCAAACAAAATAACCCATAAAACAACTCTTAGTCCGACCAGATATGGTCAGATAAATGTTAAAATGGTTCCTTGAACTTTTGGAATTCGACATTCAATACGAAGGCAAGAAATCTCTAAGGGCCCAGGAATTGGACGACTTCATCACGAAAATGACTAACCACTAACTCCCTCCAGGCTGAGAAAAGAAGTGGACCATCTTCGTAGACGGGGCATCTAGCTCTACGATAAGTGGGGCCGGAATCCTCCTCGAGAACGAGGAAGGTGTCGTGGTTAAACACTCTCTCACTCTTTCCATCCCCACGTCAAACAACCAAGCCGAATATGAGGCTCTACTCACAGGACTTAGACTGGCCAAGGATCTGGGAGCACGAGAAATACAAATATTCACGAACTCCTAACTCGTCGTCTCTCATATACGAGGAGAGTATCAATCAAAGAACGAAAACCTCATCGAGTATCTGAATCTGGTCAAAGAAAAAATGAAGAAATTTGACCGGGCAGAAATCAAGCACGTACCCCATGAACAGAACACTCGAGCATATATACTTTTGAAGCTAGCGAGCACCAAAAAGAAAGACGGAAACAAATCTGTCGTGCAAGAATCCCTATCTCGACCAAGCATCGAAAGACCCCCCACCCTTGCTCGGAATAAACGCAATCGAGGATAGCACATGCTGGATGATCCTGGAATACAACTATCTCACTTAAGGGGAACTGCCCGCAGACAAGAAAGAAGCCAACTCAACCAAGCGACAATCTTGTTCTTACGACGTTGTTGAACAAAAACTTTATCGACGAGGATTTTCCATTCCACTCCTAAAGTGCCTCGAGGAGTCCAAAGTCCCGGGCATCCTACAAAAGATCCACGAGGGAATCAACGCCCAACATTTGGGCGGATGATCCCTAACCCGAAAGGTGTTACGAGCAGGGTACTATTGGCCCACCATGCAACATGACGTAAAAGAACACGTCAAGAAGTGTGACAAGTTCCAATGTCACACCGACATGCACCTAGCGCCGCCCCACGAGCTCAAGACGTTGTCATCACCATGGCCGTTCGCCTGGTGGAGAATGGACATCCTCGGACTGTTCACACATGGATTATATCAAAACAAATTCCTTATCGTATCAGTAGACTACTTCACAAAATGGATAGAGGCAGAAGCCCTCACCAAAATTACGTCCTTCAACATACTCCGCTTCTACAAAAAGAATGTTCTCGCCTAGTTTGGAATACCGCAAACACTGGTCATCGACAACGGGACGTAGTTTACCGACCAAAATTTCAGGCATTTCGTCGCAAAGCTAGGCACCAAGCAGCACTTTACGTTTATTGAACACCCACAAAGGGCAAGTCGAAGTCGCCAACAGAGTCATCCTACGAGAACTCAAACGACTGTTGGGAGAGGCCAATAAGAGATGAGTCGAGGAGTTGCAGAACATGCTTTAGGCCTATAGGACGACATCGCACACGACAACCGGGGAGACACCTTTCTGACTAACCTACGGAATCGAGGCAGTCATCCTAGTAGAAAGCAGAGAACCAACTAGGCTCAATGAGTTCCCTCTCGAGAAGGAACTAAATGACAAGGCGTTGCAGGAAGAACTCGACCTAGTCGAGGAGATCCGTTCAGGGGCAGCTCTTCGCGAAGCCACGCTCAAACAACAGATCACTTTGCACCACAACGCCAAATTCATAAAATGTGATCTCGAGATCGGTAACCTGGTCCTACAAAGGAACCGGAAGGACTCCCGCGAAGGGCAGTTGGCTGCCAACTGGAAAGGCCCCTATCACGTTCGTGGTAAAACGGGCAATGGTGGCGTACAACTTAGAAAATTTGAACAAAGAACAACTCTCTCGACCTTGGAATGCCATGAAGCTAAAACAATATTACAACTAAGTTCCATGGCCTACCTTGGAGTTTAGTCATTGATAATCCCTCCGACGAAACGAAGGGCTCGCTCGACCACGGGGCGCGTTAAGGTACGCACGTTGCACCCGAAGCGATGCTAAACGGGGAGACCCTTGATACGAACCGAGCAGAACCTCAGCCCGATGCAGACATCTTGACCAAGCTCCATAGTCGGAAAAAAAACCTATGTGACAAAATACACAGCTCACGATGGGCAGTTCACGCCCCAAAGCTAAAGTCCTAAACGTGACTTTGGCCTCGTCTGGCGTTTTCTGAATCTTCCCCTCAACACACTAGTGTCGAACACAAACTCCAGATCGAGGAACATAGTTAACAATCAATACGAGACAACAAATAAACAAATGTAAGAGAAAGCATTTAACCATGCCGACCACAAAGGTCGATTGTGTGAGGATTACAAAAATCATGGCACGCGGACGTAAACCAAAATATATCAAAGCACGGGCAAGACCCTCTATTCAAAAGACAAAAAGGTGGCACGCATGCCAAGTAACCACACTGACACGCTAGTTCGAAAATATTATTCCTTCAAAGAATTGAAATTGCTCACTTTCAAAATCATACTCAAAGCTAGTTAAGTTAGCATTGTTTAGTTTGTGAATATTTACTGTTATTTATCAAATCAGAGTATTGCAGAAAAAGAAAGACGGAAAAATTTGATGAAAAATGAGATGTCATTTTGCTTCCTGCTAATCCATTTATGCGAAACAAACGCAAAGGTTATGCAGAACACCAAACCTTCATGCATTGTTTCATGCATAACTACATATATGCTTTTGACCTCGCAATATTGAATGAGTAAGGGTGCATTTAGATGAACAACATAATTAAGTGCATACTTAATATATTTCTTTAGGAAATTTAATTAAGTGATTATTCATAAGCTACTCTGAAAAGTTTATTGAAAACAAGTCCTACTTAAACTCAGTTTTAACAAACTTGCTTTAGAGATCATTGGTGTGATTTCTTCATCTAGAGATTAATACGAAGAAAAGAGATTCTTTCAGAACTATTTTTTTTACTTCTTTAGAACTAAAACAATAATTTAACTAAGCTGTATAATTGTTGTCACATCAAAATTCTTTATTTATTTTCAGAGTTCAATGGAGGATACTGTAAAGGAGTTGGAAAAAAATGGGCAGAAGTGCAGGAAAATGCACTTAAGTATTAAGCATCCTTCCCCAGGTATCTTACTACTTTTTTATGTCAATATATATTTGTTAGAGGCTCCTATGCAAACACATATATGGGCTTTGTCTTACAAATAACATTTCATTCACTACTTTAACTAACCTACTGTGATGTGCTCCTCATTTGTGTACTATTAGTGATCCATATTTATAAGTTAATGTAATTAATTATTGGAGTTCATTCAATCTTCTATCTATTTAGAATTGTATGTAAATTATTTCATTTAGTTGTATTTTCTACACTAATAACTCTTAGCTTAGTTTTTAAACAATGAATACATGAAATTGTAACAGTATGTTATAATCTATTATCTTCCATAATCTCATAAAATTGCTATTATTACTACTCGCTTACTGGCTCATTCATTGCGTGTTTTCTTCCAAGCTTTATTCATGGAGATATTAAATACCGAAATATAAAGCCATATTTTCTTTTTTAAATGTGTTAATATTGAAGACAGAAATACGACAATAACAAAGATAAATTTTTTACAGGTAGTGTTTTAGGGACTGCAACTTCTCTTGTATATTGAAGTGTTTAACTATCTTAAAAAATATGATACAAATGAGTTATATATAGAGAGACTCAAAATTACAAATATATAAATGTTACATAGGAAATGTTATATAATAAATGTTAGATATTTCTAATGAGGTGTAGATCCAAGGAATGAACTTTTCTCATCCCAAGATAATATAACTTTCATTCTTCCTTTTGACTGCATTTAATTTTATTCAAACAAAACTCCCCCATAAAATTAAATGCTTCTTCGATCCATCATTCTCAACATCCTTTTGCCTTTGTCGAATAACTCCTTTGATAATGATTTTGTGAAGATGTCTGCAGCCTGGTCCTTGCTTGCTACATGTTTTAGTTCGACACTTCTTTCCTTCATATGTTCTCGAATGAAATGGAATCGAACATCAATGTGTTTGCTTCTTTCATGATTTACTGGGTTCTTTGCTAGTTCGATTGCAAATTTATTGTCCACTTGAATTGTTGTTGCATCTTTTTGTCCTTGCTCCATCTTGCTCAACAGTCTTCTAAGCTATATTGCATGACATACACACCACGATGCTGCTATATACTTTGCTTCACATGTCGAAAGGGTTACAATTGGTTGCTTCCTTGAAACCCAAGTGAAAGCAGTATTTCCCATGAAGAACACATAGCCTGAAGTGATCTTTCGATCATCTGTGTCTCCACACCAATCACTTTAAGAGTAACCAGTTAACTTGTAATCTTCTGTTCTTAAGTAAAACATTCCAAGTGACACAGTTTCTTGGACGTATCAAAGGATCCTTTTCAATGCCTTCCAGTGTGTGTGAACTGACTCTTCCATAAATCGACTCACAATATCAACACTTAGCGAAAGATTTGGCCTTGTGCAAGTCAGATATCGAAGACTTCCTTCCAAGCTTCGAAATTTATTTTCTTCTACACGCTCTCCCCTATCAAATTTCGAAAGCTTTGTTCCTGGTTCCATTGGTGAAGAAATTGGATTGCAGCTATCCATTTTAAATCTTTTCAGGATGTCTTTAGCATATTTTTCTTGTGAGATGAAGATTCCTGTTTCTTCTTGTCGAACTTCTATGCCAAGATAGTATCTCATCAGGCCCAAGTTTGTCATCTCGAACTCACGTGTCATTGTGCTTTTGAATTCTTTGATTAACTTATCATTATTGCCCATGAAGATCAGGTCATCAACATAAAGAGCAACAAGTAGTATATCTTCTTTATTCTTCTTCACGTACAGAGTATGTTCGTAGTGATATTGCTGAAAACCTTTCTCCTTGAAGTATGTGTCAATGTGCGTATTCCATGCACGTGGTACCTGCTTCAACCCATAAAGTGTCTTCTTCAATCTCAGCACTTTTCCTTAGTTTTTGATTTTCATGTATCCTGGTGGTACTTTGATGTAGACTTCTTCTTCAAGCACACCATTTAGAAAAGATGATTTAACATTCATCTTAAATATATTCCATTTAAATTGATCAGCTTGAGAGACGAGCAATCAAATTGTTTCCATTCTTGCAACATGTGCAAATAATTCATCATAGTCAATTCCTTCTTTCTATTTGTAGCCTTTCGCCACAAGTCGCGCCTTATATCTTTCGATTTCTCCTTGAGCATTCATATTTTTCTTGAATACCCCCTTCACACCAATTGTTTGACTTCCTTTTGGCAACTCAACAAGTTTCCAAGTGTTATTATGTTCAATGGCCTTGAATTCTTCGTTCATAGCATTTTTCCATTTTTCATCTCTCCATGCTTCTTAAAAACTAATGTTTTTAGAATCTGCTAATAGACATACAAGATGTACTTCTTATGTGTTATTATACAAATCTTGTAGGCTTCAGATTCTGGGTTGTGAAGGTTCATTTTCACTATATGAGTCTTCATGATCTGTCGAAGTGTTTGTAGGCACAACAACAAATGATTCTCCAGCTTCAACCACTACTTCTGTCGAACTGTTCCAATCCCATCTGCTTGCTTCGTTCACACGAACGTCTCTACTTACTATCACCTTTTTGTTTACAAGATCGAACAACCTGCATCCCTTTGTCTTCTCATCATACTCAATGAGTATGTACTTTTGACTCTTGTCTTCAAGCTTCATTCTTTGTTGATCTGGTACATGTGCATAAGCAACATTACCAAAGACTTTGAAATGAGACACAATTGGCTTATGTCCACTCAAAGCTTCCTGTGGTGTTTGATCTCCTTGCTTCGAATGTGGACATCTATTTTGCACATAGATTGCACATTGAACAACTTCTGCCCAAAATTCCTTCGACATGTTCTTGCTCTTGAGCATTGATCGAACCATGTCAAGGATTGTTTGATTCTCCCTTTCAGCCACCCCATTTTGTTGAGGTGAGTACGCCGCAGTTAGAAATACTTTTATCCACTGCTCTTCACAATACTTCATGAATGTTGTTGAAGTATATTCTCCACCTTTGTCTAATCGAATGGCCTTGATGTGTCTGTAAGTTTCCTTCTCCACCATTACTTTAAACTTTTTGAATACTTCGAATGCTTCATATTTTTCTTTCAAGAAATAGAAGCAAGTTTTTCTTGACAAATCATCAATGAACGAAATGAAATACTTCTTACCACTAAATGATTCTGGAGTAATTGGCCCACATATGTCAGTGTGAATCAATTCGAGAATATGTTTGTCCTGATAATCCGTCTTCTTTTGAAACGAGGTTCTTGTTTGTTTACTAAGAACACAATCTTCACAGGATTTTCCTTCATACTCCATGTCGGGAAGTCCGTGCACCATGTTCTTCTTTGCTAACCTTATTAGCCCAAAATGATGTAAGTGACCAAAACTTAGATGTCATAGAGACGCTTTGTCTTCAATGTTAACATGCATATATTTTTCTCGAACTCTCCTCAAATTCAACTTGTACATTCGATTCTTCCCCATTTCGACTTCAACGACCAGATGTCCAGACTTATCGTTGAGATGCAACGTTTGATCTTTCATGAGAATCGAATATCCCTTCTTAGTCAATTTTCTCAGACTCAGTATGTTTGCTTTGAGATCTGGCACATAATACACATATTGGATTGACCCAATCAAGTCATCCTTCTGCACAAAACAGATTGTGCCCTTTCCTTCAAGCTTTATCTTCGATGCATCTCCACAAGATACATGGCCATCTTCAATCTTTGCAATATCTCTAAACAAGTGTTCGTGACCACACATATGATTACTTGCTCCTGAGTCAAGATACCACATAGTGTCTTTTTCTACGTCTACTTCTTTTTGAGTCATTAGTAGAAAACCTTCGTTCGAACCTGCATCTAGGGAAACGTTTGTTGTCTCTTCCACCTTTCTTTTAAGACGACAGTATTTTGCAAGATGTCCCATTTTTCCACAGTTATAGCAACTGTAAGAATTATAGTCCTTCGCATAGTGCCCCTGTTTGTTGCATTTGTAACATTCAAAGTTTGTGTAGTTTGTTCGACCACCTCTTTGACCACATCCTTTGTCACACCAATTTTGTTGGCTTGATTGTCCTTTTTCGAAGTTGTTGTTTTGATAACTTCGACCACCATCACGTCCTCCACGGGCACGTCCTCTCCCATGAAAATAATGAGAGAAGAGTGCCTTTTCGTCTCTGGCGAGATCCTTTTTTTGTTCTGCATCATAGGATTCCTCCTCCTTCATCTTCATCTTGTGTTGTTCGTGTGCTTCGAGAGAACTTGCAACTTCTTCGACACTAAATCTCGAAAGATTATTTGATTCTTCTATTGCACATACTATATTTTCAAACTTGTCTGTCAAAGATCTCAAAATATTTTTGACAACACGAACATCAGTCAATGCTTCTCCATTTCGACTCGGTTTGTTTGCTACCGTTTGCACACGCGTTATGTAGTCCGACACGGACTCCGTCTCCTTCATCTTCATTCTTTCTAATTCACCTCGAAGAGTTTGCAAGCGAACTTGCTTAACTCTATCTACTCCTCTAAACGCTCTTTCAAGGGTGTGCCACGCTGCTTTCGACGTAGTCGAACCAACAATATTCTCAAAAGCTGATTCATCGACAACTCTAAACAACATGTACAATGATGTTTTGTCTTTCGATCTCGTCTTTTTCAACGCCTTATTCTGGGCTGCTATGTACCCAATTGTATTAGTTGGTTCTTCAAACCCATCCCTTGTTACTTCCCACACACCTAGAGATCCAAGAAGCGCCTTCATCTGGATACTCCAATTTTCATAGTTTGATTTTGATAGTTGTGGCAGTGGCATCTGATTCATCATGTTCGCCATTGACTCTGATGCCAATTTGAAGACAAAAACAAGACAATAACAAAGATAAACTTTCTAGAGGTGGTGTTTTAGGGACTGAAACTTCTCTTGTATATTGAAGTGTTTATTTGCCTTAGAAAATGTGATACAAATGAGTTCTATATATAGAAACTCAAAATTACAAAGATATAAATACTACATAGAAAATATTACTCCCTCCGTTCCTTTTTAAGTATCATTTTAGCATAAAGCTCTTCAACCAAGATAGTGGTATGTTAGAGTTAATTTTTCTATTATTATACCCTCATTTATTTTCTCTTTCCTAATAAATTCACTCCTACACTCTCTCTCTCATTTATTGAGAAAGTAAGGGTATAATTGATAAGTTATGACATTAAATTATAAAACGACACTTAAATAGAAACAAAAATATTCTTCTAAAACGACACTTAAAAAGGAACGGAGGGAGTATATAATAAATGCTAGATATTTCCAAGAATGCGTAGATCCAAGAAATAGACTTTTCTCATCCCAAGAGAATATAACTTTCATTCTTCCTTTTGATTGCATTTAATTTTATTCAAACAAATATCTTCATGTCATGTGTTAATGAATTGGTTGGACTTGAACACTATTTTCATTGGGTAAGATCTTATAACATGTAGTGGAAATTAACTGACTATGATATTTTCAAAGTTGCAGCTCTTTTACTAATAGAAGTTTGAAAGCGCATAGAACTTTAGCAATCATAGAGCCTGAGGGATTGCTACACAAATGATACCAAGAGAACGATTTCTTAACATGGTTTCAACATTGGAAAAGTTTGTTCAACTTGATGAGGCGGTTGTGAAAAGATTTTATGCATAGCATTCTTCAAAAAGTTTATTTTATCTGTAGTTTTTGTTCTCATTTGTTACTTTTCTCCAACTATTTAAAGGTTTAAGCATCAATTTTGGTCATCTCTTTAAATGTTTGTTTCATTATGATATAATAAAGTTTTGATCACCCATTTAAAAAATAAAATTTTCTCAACTAAAATGTTTAAGCGTGAATTCTCTCCATCTCTTTTTATGTTGAAATATATTTTTAACACTTTATTTTTAAAGAGGGCACTAAAACTTCATAATTTTTTTATAAATAAGAGATGTAAAGTGCTGTTAAAATTAATAAATCAAATTTAAATTTAATTCCAATTATTTTTATATAATATTTAAATAATTTTTTGCCTTAAAAATGAGATAAATTCCATGGGAGACAACCAATTAAATTCCATTCTTTCACTATTATATTAAATAAATTTATGAAGTGACACAAAACATAATCAATATACATGCAAGAAAATTGGCATAAATATTGCTCTTAATAATGTTTAAATCTTTTTACTATAATGTTTATAATGTTTAAAATGTGATTGAAATACTTCGTAAACTAATACGAAACTATATAAAATTATTTTAATCCGTACGACGCATGAATATTTAACTAATTTATTAAATAGTATAATTATTTATTATTTTTAATGCATTTTATATTAAAGATATCTTTATCCAATTTGGGTAAATAAAAATTCACCATAATATAATATTTTTATGTAATTTCTCATATTTATTTTTAGTTAACATGTTAAGTTTGTTTTAAAAAAAGTTTGCGAGTAAGTTTTGGTGCTAAAATTAAGGTTATTTTGATAACTTTCCATATTTATTTTATAATTTATGTTTTACTTAACATATTTTCATAAATTCGATCTCAATATAAATTTAACCAAAAAAGTTAATGAAACAGTTTTTACTGTGATAACCCACTTTTGTTTTATGCATTTTATGTTGTGTTGTTTGTGTGTAATATTTTTAGAGAGCACAATTGTTTTTTTTTTATGTTTAAAGTTGACTCAACTCCAAGTGAAAGTTTGCCAAACATAAAAAATGGGGAGTTGAAGTTGCATGTCCCTAATACATTCAGGAGGAGAATCTCAATACGGTTTTATTCCTTGTCTTATCGCTTGTGTTTCGTTTAATATTGTTTATTGAGTCTCCTTCATGATTGCAAGTCTCTAATCAAATTTTGAATCTATTAGTTTGTTGCATGCATAATTAATTTGTTGTATTTTAGTTTGATTGTGATGCTTTTAATCAATCGGCTGAGTTATTGGAACAAGAATCATATATGTTGTTGATTCAACTTAAGTTGAAAGGAAAATCTCAAAGTATTTTGAAAATTTTGAAAATCATGAAAAATTAAGATTTTATGTGCATGACTCAAATCATGTATATATTCTGACTCGAATCAAATTGAATAGGGGCAAACAAAAACTTTTCAAAACTTGTGACTTGAATCACACTTTCAACGTAATTCGAAATAAGAAGCCTTGTGACTCAATCACAACTTACACTTGATTCAAATCAGACAAATCTAGACATCGTCTGCCTCATTTGATTCAAATTAGACTTCATACTTGACTCGAATCACACAGTTTCTCACATTTATATGTTTTCCTCTAGCTAAATTGACTGGAATATAAGACTTTGTACTTGATTTGAATCATGAGCCCTCGTGACTCGAACCAGAGTTATAAGATGATTCAAATCAACTTCAATCTAAGCGTTTTCAACTCTCACACCTTTTTGATCAACAACTTGTTTTGGTTCCACTTTTTTAAATTTAAATCATATAGTTCTATCAGATTCAGATTAATACAAGCATTTTTTCATAAATCAAATACGAGATTAGATCTAAAAGCAAGAACAATGGCTGCCGTGCCGGTAGTACTCCGTAGTCAACAAAGTTCACAAAGAACGACGGAAAACAACATATGGAGAAGAGACAAAGCTATTTGGGCATCTCAATATGTTACTCAATACTGATTATTGAAAAATAATAATGGTTACTCATTTTCTATGACCAAATAACGAGCAATTCTTCCACTGGCACAACGCCAAATAATGTCAAACGGTGATTCAAAAATTCTAACATAAATGATTGAGTGTGTTTTACATTAATAACAAAAGCTACATTATTAGCCCTCATACAATGAGAGAGGATGAAGTGTTCCATAAATTAGTTTGTAATTCAATACAATATTTTTCAACTTCAAAGTTTATATGTTGATAGGTCATTGCTAATGCTGCCCCTGCTTGTCATTTGAAATATGTTGATAGTACTTCCTCCCCGCTTAAAAACCAATATGAATTTCCAACACTAGATTATCAAAAGAAAAGGGAAGTGTGCTTGAAATTTAGCGATGAACCATACCGAGGTCGATACAGAGGAGAGAGTTTTCTCGTTGCCTCAAAATGACATGTCTTGATGGTGCGACTAGTTTCCTCGGTTGAGTTCCACTTTTCAATGCGAGCACCATCCTCGCTACTTCCAACTGAAACAACATAAAAATCAGCAAATCCACCAAAATGACTTTTCTTATATATAATAATCAAACACGTACATTGGACACATTAAGCAAACACTAAAATCAAGCAAATATGAAATCCAAATAACCCTAAAAAATAAAATAAAGAGAGCATGACCAAGTTAGCAAGATCAGCACCACTAAAGTTTTCACAACCTTCCATTCTTCCGATGACATTCAAATCTATACCGGCATCAATAATATAATCCTTTGCAGACAAGTTTTCAATATTTTTACACGGTCGTCGGGCTTGGAAGAGGAACATAAAGATGTTTACCAAATCTACCGGTCGTAAGATAGCACGGTCTATAACATCAAACCTACAAAATGAGGAATTGAGTGAATAGAACATAATGTGAAGTAAACCCAGCATTGCCGTAAGAAAAGTGTTTATTTAAATTCGCTACACTTGCTATAGCGCAATAGCCATACTTTGTAATAAATTATGCATCTCGAACAATAGTAGTTTGTTTAAATTCCACTATACTATAGTTTTATAGTGCCACTATATCCGCTATATGACAACATTTAAAATAATTAATTAAAAACAGAGATGATGAACCGAGGTACCTATTTGTTGCACCAATCACAAAAACACCCTTACGGCTCTCTGCACCATCTAACTCAATAAGCAACTCAATGTAACAGTTTAAAAGAGTAAAAAGTCAACATGAAAATTTCTTTCAAACCAAAAGTAGAATATGTTTTACCGGTTCAATACTCCTTCAATATTCGACCACCTTCTTTACCACGCCCTTTGTCAAAGCATCAACCGAAAAAGGGAAAAATAGCATGTTGTCATACAATTCTAACAAACTTGACTTGTGCAAAATTCACATATGCCCTTCATAGACTGAATATATTAATAACAGATAAGATAACCATATGTGCCTTGTACATGCTTACCGAGCAAGCAAAAAAACTACTTGCCCTTCATAAATTGATGATGTTAATTAAAAATAACATGTCTCATGTACATGCTTCTTAGCAACCAAAAAAAAATTAAAATGCACATTGATCATAGCAAGTGCATGAGCCGATGGAGGTTTAGTAAAGCATGCAAGAAACAACAAAAATACTGCGATGGCAATACATGATAGTATCATGTATTATGATAAGAGTTAACCAACATTCTTTGAGGAGAGAGATCCACAAACCTCGTCAGAAAAAATTATACAAGGTGCACATGTCCTTGCACGACTTAATATTTTTCGGACGTGATGCTCACTTGTTCCAACAAATTTATCTAGAAGCTCAGGTCCCTAAAACTTAAACAAAGCTGTTAGAATATAATAAATAATTTATTTTAATATCTTCATATTATATTAAAGTTATGAGAAAAAAACTGGAAAATTTAAACAGACCTTAACGTGAATAAAATTAGCTCCTGCTTCATTGGCAACAGCTTTGGCAATTAGTGTTTTTCCACAACCTGGAGGCCCATACAGTAAAAATCCGGTTTCAAGATTCCTCGTGAACCCCTGAAATAAATAATTTCAGTAACACTGAAAAGTGATCTTGTGATTGTAATACAACTCTAGATATTTAGACCAATTTTGACAACTAGTTTGACTGATGATTTTGAAAATTTTGACAACTAGTTTGACTGATGATTTTGAAAAGTCAAATGGGTAATACAAAAGTGATAGAGACACAGGGATTTTGTGTCAGCAACATGGATTCCAAAATTAGAAAGTAGGGATAGGGACAATTGTCGATGTGGTAGTAGGGTCAGTGTAAGGGGATGGTTTGAGTAGAATTTCTGTTATACAGAGAGGATAAGATATTAATGGGTATGCAGAAGTTTGTTTTGCAGTTTGTTAGGCAGAGATTGCAATTTCTCTGAGGAGCACAACTCAACGGTAGACAGGGATTGTTTCCCATCTGCATTTGCAACCTTTCAATTCAATAAAATCAGCATCTCACTTACTATTTTTCAGTGTGTTTTCCTATTTTTACCGTGTTTCCTGTTTAAGGGCAAAAAAAAGGCACCACAATTGATTAAGGTACATTTGACAATCTTCTAGGCTGTAATAACTAATGATGAACAGCTTAGCAGAGAAAAACCCAAAAAATATAATGAATCCTGCAAAAGTCCCTTTTCAAACAAAATTCGGACCAAGAACTGGAAAGACATATATTATTATTGCTGAAATTGTGTGATTACAAATTACATCAAGTAGCAGACAGCCTTCAGCTGATAATATTGTCCCAAGCAGTGAGAAAAAATAATTTCAAGGCAACATGTGAAAACCAACATTCCAAGGCGAAGTTGAATTAGAACATGGAAATAATCCACTTCACATCCCTTATAAAAGTTGACTAAAGCTTCATATTTAGAGCACAATTTGAGTTTTTCTCAAATAACAAAAATTGAATAAAAATTGTTTAATGTTAAAAATTACCTTAAAATCCTCGGGATGTTTTATACGCCTTATAATGTAGTGATCAAACTCCCGTCTTACATGATCAAGCGCACCAACATCTTCCCATTTAACATCAGGAATGGGAGCAAATCCTTCTCTTGTTAATGAAGGTTGCACTGTTTCGGATGCTTTCTGTGTGACACAAATAGATAGAAAATAGGCAAAGATAGGATGATATTTTTGCATATAATAAAATTAGACAGAAAATCAAAGACTATGGTACAAATGTAGTAGAAGCAATTTGAATAACTTTTATAAAGAAAATAATTTTGTAAGAGAGAAGTGTAGGATAACTGAGAAATAACGTAAATAAATCCAAAGCACCTCAAAATCAGACATGGTGATTGCACATTTCTCCAAATCATCTTGAGGCAATGTGTCGCACCCCAAAATTTACCCTCCTTATCATAAATTTTCTTGGATTTCCTTGCAAAAGTTTGAGTTCAGAAATGCGGATTTTCTTGAGGATTCTTGGCTTTAAGTTAGAGCGCCTTTTGGTTTAGTATATGGTTGAAGTTCCCTATGTTTGAGATAAGCTGCAGTACAATGGTTGGAATCACGATCATGACTTTCTTGCTTAATTCATCTGGTGTTTCGAGTCAAATTTGGAATTAAAGTTTGAATTAGAGAACGTTTAGAATTTGAGTTTGTAGCGAATTATTTGATACATTAAGTTTTGATTCGTCTAAAAACTTATATGTTTATTTAATACAAGCAAGTCTGAAACATCTCATCATGCTTTATTTTCAACCAAGATTATTTCAAAAGGTAGTTCAATTGGTTCAAGAGGTTTAGAGCGAATATTGTGTTCGGGATTCAAAGTGGTAACTCAAGAATGAAAATGCCAAGATTCATTGTGTTGAATTTCTTAGAATTCATAATTTATGGTGTTCATCATTTATTCCGTTACGAATACTTCATTTTGGGTTTCTTTCAAATTCATGATATATGCAAATACTTGAGTTCTAGACCAATTTTGTACACTGCAGCTTTGTACGCCTAAATTCTATGTTAATTTCAGATACGAGAAGAATATGAGTTGTTACGATTAAAGATTCTAATTGGCACAGGTTCATCCAAACTCCAAGTCTTCTTTTCATTTACAAGGTTCAAAAGTACAATGGAAAAGCTTGAATATATTGTGTCGATTTATCTCAATGCTGTGAGTTATACAAATCGTGACACTTACAAGTATTGATTCAAATTCTAAATATTAATTCAAGTTTGTTACAAGAAATGACGGGGTTTTACAAGTTCAACATCTTTTCAAACTACAAAAGAAGGTTACAATGGTATCGATCCCAAATTACATAAGAAACCGATTTTTGTTACAAGGTTCTCAAGTTCCCTCCGAGCCTTTTTCTTCACTCCGGCTTCATCGTTGGCAATCCTCTAAGTCCGTCCAAGCTTTGATAAAGCTGCTGCCCCGTCCGTGTTCTCCAAAACGTCCTCACCCATGTTGCCCAATGTTTCATGAAACAAGAAAGAGAAATGTAGTTAGCAATTATAATCAAGAAATTAAAGAAGACAATTCTTTCGGACTCATCATTAGGGTCTGCGTGAGGAATCAGAATTAAAGGTTTGCGGTTATGTACAAGTGACTAAGCCTCAGAACTTTAAAGTTCCGTCATCGGCCACATCCTCCTATTGCAAATCACAACAACCTTTGTTGTTGGTTCACAAAAGGAGGTGTGAAGTGGAAAATCAGGATTAACATCATGTTTCTCAAAACAAGCAACATATCCAACCTAACAGCAAGTTCAGCCCAAGATAAATTCAACACAGGCAGCATGTAACATACATCAGCAAACAGAAACAGGCAGCAAGAGAGAGTGATATTTTTTTTACCCAATTACTTGGTTATCAATGTAATGAATGTGAATGGTTTTACCAAGCAGCAGATATAGTGACGGATAGAAAGCGACAGCACAATGTGTTATAGCAACCAGTGTAAGTAACAGGGACAAGAGAGGCAGAAGGGAGGATAACCAAGCATAATATCTGTTCTTGACATTGACAATACCAAGAGAGAAAAAAGACACAAGGGATAATATCTGTTCTAAGCCAAGACCAGAGGATTAACATAGTATCTGTTCAATATATATCAGTTCAAAAACCCAACAGGGAGGGGGGAGTTCGGCCAACAAAAACACAGAGTTCCAAACCAGTTCAAAAAGATAACCAATCTCCTAAAAAACCAAGACTGATAGGCATCTGTCCTTACTACAAAAAGCCCAAACCCAGAAAACAATCACAGATCAAGAACATCATACACCAAAGACAGAAAACCTAGAAAGCTAATCCAACCATAAAGGGTGTATCTGTTCTAACCGAAGCAATCAAACAATGAAACCCCATTATCTGTCATCATTTTCCTAGACCCACAAACCCTTCGAACTTAGTTTTTTTTCCAGAAATCACAGTTCTGTAAACTGAGAAAGGAGAAGAAGAAAAGAGTTCGGAAAGGTCTCACCCGATACCGTTACGACAAGGTACAATTTCCGACCGCCATGAGGGTTCTAGAGTTCCAAAGCCAAAGCTGTCTGAAACACAAATCAAAGTAAACATCAGAAATCAAACATGCAAATAGTTCGAGAGAGAGAGATGAAGAAGAGAGATTTCTGATCGCGGTGAGAGAGAGACGAGGACGATCGCGGCCAAATGAGAGGGAAACAGGGAGCGATCGCGGCCAAACGAGAGGGAAACAGAGAACGATCGCGGCGAGAGAGAGATGAGCGAGAGATTTCCGATCGCGGCCAAACGGGAGAGAACACAGAGAGCCATGGCGATGAGGGTTTGTGAGATAGTGAGGAAGAGAGAAACACGATGAGAAGAGAGGAATACGAGAGAGAAGCAAATCTGTGTTTTACTCTTTTTGTTTTTTAATTACTCTTAATTAGTTTATAAGTAGGATTAGTTATTCTATATTACTATTATTATTATTTTTATTTTTTAACTATCATATATATTATACTTAATTATATTTACTTTATTTGTACTACTATTTGTATCATCATCATTAATTATTATTACTATTGTTATTACTATTATATGTATAGTATTACTAACTATCATCTCTATTATTACCAACTATTATCATTATTATTTACTATTATCATTATTAATTTTCTTAACCAATAATAATTATTATTATTATACTTTATTTAGTAATATCCGAAAATACCAAAAATAATATTATTTAGTTAGACTTTTTTTATTATTAGGAAATTTTAGTTTTTTTCCTTTTCCCTGTAATATCCCCATTTGTAAATTTGTACCCCCATTCCCCACTCGTTGTAATAATTAGTAAATAATTTTATTGCTTTATTATTTAATTATTCACAAAGCACAACCGAAAACATTTTCAAACTAATACTCGTGCGAGCCATCTTTTGAACCCTGAGTTGACAAAGCTTTGAAGCGTCACAACGGCTACACTTTTGTGCACACACCACGCTTACTCTTGGGCTTACAATGAAACTTTAATTGATTAGTTAAACGTTATTTAATTATCTAATTAGGTTATTTAAAATTAATTAGTTTACCTAATTAATTTTATTAAACTAATTACTTGATTAAGTTTCGTTTAATTAGTCGATTGAATTTATTTTGTGCATGCACCTACACAATAGATTGTTTAAGCCACCTTGTATGGGCTTTTAATTTATTTACTTGCTTTATTTAATGCTTGTATACAATTGTTTGTTCTTTTCCATTATCGCACCTTAGGACTATATGTTCAATTAACCATAACTCGCATCGCAAAAACACTTTCATAATAAAATTTCAAACCTCGATCCAACGTCGAGTGCATTTTCGAAATCTTTTTCATAATAAAGTACAAGTTTTTAGCCGTTAGACGCTAGACTAGTTGTTAAAAAACTTATCCCTCAAACAAACTTTAGTCTTTAAGTCGTTGGACGCTAGACCTGTGGCTTAAAGACTCCTAAATAACGTGAACTCGTTTCACTTCATTTTTTCTCAAGAAAACTTTTTGGGTGATAGACGACTTGTGCGAACTTTCGTTCCTCGGGTTTCTAGTATTTGAATCGTGAGACGCTAGCCTCGTTGTTCGGTACTTTTTCATCCACATAAAAAAACAATTCAACTCATTCAAATTCTTTTATCGCTCATACGCGATCATAAAAAACTCTTTTCGGATAAAGAGAGTGTAATAGTCGTTTCAAATACGAACGAGGACTTAAGCTTTTCAAACAAACAAAACAAGTCCTAGTTCAAAGCATTTGAAACGTCTAAACGCACGATTTTTCAGATAAAATCAATACAACCAATTTAAACCTTTTTAAGAGGAACTACAGAGTTTTGACTTTCCCATTGCACAGGGGAATATGTAGGCACACGGTTCCGAAACCGTGCCAAACTCAAAATAATAACAAACAATTCTTTTCCTTTTGGTATTCGTAACTTAGCAATAAACACACACACAAACGCGTAGAATTAAATGGGTCCCATCGAGTACGATGGATGTAAGGGGTGCTAATACCTTCCCCTTACATAACCGACTCCCGATCCCACTTTTTTTGGTCACGTAGACCGCCTTATCCGCTTGTTTGGGGTTTTATCTATATTTTCCCGTTCTTTTTTTAGAACAAATAAAATTAGGTGGCGATTTCACTAGTTTTCGAGAATGAAAAGATTTTTGAAAATCGAGTTGCTTCACAATGGTTTCTTCCACCAATCTTGATCTTGATTGGATAATTTGTGCTTTGTTTGATTACGTAACCTATTCATTGCCACAACGTCGGCTGCATCGGCTAGAGCTTCGAGATCAGCAGCAACAAATCTGGCGTAGACATGGCTATTTTTGCAAATCAACGAATTATCATGTTTTGATGACGAGTAAGGACAGTAAGAATGTCCTCCCTAGAAGATTGATCGGGAATAGGAACAAGAATCTCACGATCAAACGACTGTGTCTTCGAGAGCGATTCAATAGCAGAAGGTTATTTGTTGCTCCAATTACAAGAACATGACCGGGTCTCAATATTTTGATGATCATTAGCTTCATCCATACATATCATTAATTGTGTGACAATTCGTCTCCATTTGACGATGCAAATCCTCTCTTTTGAAGCAATGACATGAATCTCGTCAATAAAGATGACCGAGGGTGCAGTCCTTTTAGCTTTTGAAAAAGCTCTCGATATTTTCTTCGGATGAACACGAGATTCCATTGACGAATTGAGTAGCGGAAGTAGGATAGAAATTGTAACCGGTCTCATTAGCTATAACATGAGCTAATCTAGTCTTGCCACATCCACTAGTCCATGCAACAAAACACCACCGATTGGCTTCACTCCAAGAGTTTACATGTTAGGATTAAAGATGGGCCATAAAATCTTGGTTTTCAATTCCTCAATTACATTTTTCATCCCACCTAAATCCTTAAACATGGGCACTTTCGCCAAAAAAAGCAGAATTACTCACTTGAGAATTACGGGATGAGGTTGTTGTCATCTCGCAAAATTTCTTCCTTTTCTTGTTCTAAATCCATTTTCTTACTTTTCTTTCCATCGCCATCATCGCTGTTGTCGTTGTTATGAGTAGTAGTAGTATTAAGAGCATTGTGAACTAATCAAATCAGTGTTTGATGCTTTGTTCGGTGATAATCAGAATAAGTTGAGCGGAGATGCTTCACTATTTCTTCGGCGGATGAGTGATTTGCTTTGCAGGATTCGACTCGACGCCCAAGAGTTTGTTGGAGTAAACCTCCTTCTTCTCTGTTTTTTCTTTTCATCTCTCCGAGACAAAGACGTGTTCCCAACGGTGGTTTAGGTTAGGGTTTTCAACCAGGATTCTCTGCCTTTATATACAACATTCATAATTTCACGTTTATTTATTTAATTTTGGGCCTCAATCCTTAATCCAGCCCAAAATACATTATAAAATGAGGGTTGGGTAACTCATTTTTTAACACTAAAAACTCATAACCGTATATGGGTTGTACTTTTTCTCCTTGGTTCTCGGGACGAAATCTTTTTCCTACTTTAGGTTGTAATCAACTGGTAAGATCATATATCATTTAGAATATGTCCATCGTCAATCAATATATAACTTGTTTTGTTATATAAACCAATAAAAACATTCTTATATTTTTTAAGTATGACAACGTATTTTCAATTATATAAGATAACAATTAAAAAAATAATTAATAAATAGATATTAAAATGATCAGTCAATAATTGGTTGTCATAGGTTGACATTTTACCCGAATCTCAATGAGTTAACAAACCCTAATTAAATCCAAATAATTAATTGTAAAAATGTATTATTAAACCAATTTTAAATATTATCATATTTTCCAAATATAAAATGTATGACAACTTCCAGTCGTGATTTACACTACATGTCACTACATGTCTACCAAATTATATTTTGTAAAGTTTGAATTCATTCTCCAATCGGTTAACATTCTTATAATTATAAATATAAGTTAATAATATACATAAATTTTTAAGCATGTGTACTTATAATAAATCGTACATTCGTACATTCGATTCTTAACTCAGTTGAATCCAAATGAGTTAATTTTAAAAAAATATTACATCCTACAATGTATGACAACTTCTCGTTACATTTCAATTTTATTATCTTCTTGTTCGTCAAAAATTAATAAACTATGTAAATATGTAACTTATTTTAACTATACAAAATATTAATTACTTCCAATATATGTAGCTTATTCTCATTTATACATGTCTACTAAATCATTATTTGTAAAGTTTGAATTCATTTTTCAATCGATTAACATTCTTATAGTTTTTAATATAAACTAATAATATACACAAACTTTTAAGTATTGATTTGTACTTGATTGACATTAAAATGAACACTCTACAGTTGATATCTCATAAATACGCGTGAATCCAGATGAGTTAACAAACCAAGTACAGTTGATATCTCATAAATACGTTCACATTTACCCGTGAATCTAGATCAGTTAACAAACTTAGTACAGTTGATATCTCATAAATACGTTCACATTTACCCGTGAATCTAGATCAGTTAACAAACTTAGTACAGTTGATATCTCATAGATATGTTCACATCTACCCGTGAATGCAGATGAGTTAATAAACCAGTATGAATCCAAAAAATTATATCCTACAATATTTTCAAAAACATATATTTAACTAAATTAAGAGAAATCGATATAGTAAAAGATCATGATATAGTAAAAGATCATATAGAAATGTTTGTGGATATGACATGACTTTCATTTTTTTTTAAAATATATCAATAACATTCAAAATCATATAGTTTTTTCTTAAACTACTTTCTAAATACTATTTAAAATTATACCAATATTATATATTTTATTTCCATTATTTAGATTAAATTGATTTTTAATGGATCAACTAATATTTTGAAAATAATTTAATTGAATTAATTGATCAATTAACTCTTTAATAAAGTTACTATACATATAATTGAGTAAATGATTAGTTAAATAAATATTTCTTTAAAATACATGAATTTTATTCACCTTTGTAAAATATATTTCTTTAAATAAATATTTCTTTAAAATACATGATTTTTATTCACCTTTACAAAATCAATTATAAATTATTCAATTTATTAAAATGATTATATCAATAATTTTTTTTATTTTATCATAATTTTTTATGATTAACATTTATCATTAAATTTTCATGATTATTATTAAATATTTTTTATCATGATTACAATTATAAAGTTAATTTGAAAAGATTATGTTATATTTTAGTTATTTCATAAACTTAAAGAAATTATCAAATCTCAATTGATTTTGTTTTGTTTTATTAACTTTTTTATAAAAATTGAAATAATTTATTTTAGGTCAAATAAGGATCTAAATAATTACAAAATAATATTTATTCTTATATTTTTAGAATGATAAATTAAATATTTAAGATAAACATTAGAGTTCTTATTTACTTTACCTTTTATATATTTATAATATACTTTTTTGTTAATTTTATTAACAATATATTTATAGTTAACAATACATCGTTTAAACTACGTTAATGTTTTCAAGAATATAAATGTAACCTTTCAAAAAATATACAAAAATATATTTAGAAGTCGGTAGAAAATTTTATTGGTTAAATTATAATTCCATTCAAAATTTATTGATCATAAATTTTTTGAAATCAAATCATGCATAAAAATAAAATGTATTAATGTGACCATTCAAAATAATTTCTATATAGATTAAAATTAAATAATATTAATACCTTCATTCAAAAGATATATTTGTAAAGTTTTGATTTAATTTTTTTCATATCTTTATAGATTCTAATGTATATCATATTGTTACAATATGAAACAGTATCAAACCTATAATATTAAAATAGAATTCAAATTTTATTGATCATAAAATTTTATAGAATCAAATCATACATAAAAGTTAAACATATTTATGTCACCATTCAAAATAATTTCCATATAAGTATAATAAAAATAAATGAAAATAATGTCTCCATTCAAAAGATATATTGTTAAAGTATCGAATTAAAATTAAGTATAAAGTTAATTAGAAAAGATTATGCTATATTTTAGTTATTTCATAAACATAAAAAAATTATCAAATCTCAATTGATTTTGTTTTGTTTTATTAACCTTTCTATAAAAATTGAAATAATTTATTTTAGGTCAAATAAGGATCTAAATAATTACAAAATAATATTTTTTTCTTACATTTTTAGAATGATAAATTAAATATTTAAGATAAACATTAGAGTTCTTATTTACTTTACCTTTTATATATTTGTAATATACTTTTTTGTTAATTTTATTAACAATATATTTATAGTTAACAATACACCGTTTAAACTACGTTAATTTTTTCAAGAATATAAATGTAACCTTTCAAAAAGTATACACAAATATATTTAGAAGTCGGTAAAAAAATTTATTGGTTAAATTATAATTCCATTCAAAATTTATTGATCATAAATTTTTTGAAATCAAATCATGCATAAAAATAAAATGTATTAATGTGACCATTCAAAATAATTTCTATATATATTAAAATTAAATAATATTAATACCTTCATTCTAAAGATATATTTGCAAAGTTTTGATTTAATTTTTTTCATATCTTTATATATTCTAATGTATATAATATTGCTACAATATGAAACAGTATCAAACCTATAATATTAAAAGAGAATTCAAATTTTATTGATCATAATATTTTATAGAATCAAATCATACATAAAAATTAAACATATTTATGTCACCATTCAAAATAATTTCCATATAACTATAATAAAAATAAATGAAATTAATGTCTCCATTCAAAAGATATATTGTTAAAGTATCGAATTAAAATTAAATATAAAGTTAATTTGAAAAGATTATGATATATTTTAGTTATTTCATAAACTTAAAAAAATTATCAAATCTCGATTGATTTTGTTTTGTTTTATTAACCTTTTTATAAAAATTGAAATAATTTATTTTAGGTCAAATAAGGATCTAAATAATTACAAAATAATATTTATTCTTACATTTTTAGAATGATAAATTAAATATTTAAGATAAACATTAGAGTTCTTATTTACTTTACCTTTTATATATTTGTAATATACTTTTTGTTAATTTTATTAACAATATATTTATAGTTAACCATACATCGTTTAAACTACGTTAATTTTTTCAAGAATATAAATGTAACCTTTCAAAAAATATACACAAATATATTTAGAAGTCGGTAAAAAAATTTATTGGTTAAATTATAATTCCATTCAAAATTTATTGATCATAAATTTTTTGAAGACCATTCAAAATAATTTCTATATATACTAAAATTAAATAATATTAATACCTTCATTCAAAAGATATATTTGTAAAGTTTTGATTTAATTTTTTTCATATCTTTATATATTCTATTCTAATGTATATAATATTGTTACAATATGAAACAATATCAAACCTATAATATTAAAAGAGAATTCAAATTTTATTGATCATAATATTTTATAGAATCAAATCATACATAAAAATTAAACATATTTATGTCACCATTCAAAATAATTTCCATATAAGTATAATAAAAATAAATGAAATTAGTGTCTCCATTCAAAAGATATATTGTTAAAGTATCGAATTAAAATTAAATATAAAGTTAATTTGAAAAGATTATGATATATTTTAGTTATTTCATAAACTTAAAAAAATTATCAAATCTCCATTGATTTTATTTTGTTTTATTAACCTTTTTATAAAAATTGAAATAATTTATTTTAGGTCAAATAAGGATCTAAATAATTACAAAATAATATTTATTCTTACATTTTTAGAATGATAAATTAAATATTTAAGATAAAAATTAGAGTTCTTATTTACTTTACCTTTTATATATTTGTAGTATACTTTTTGTTAATTTTATTAACAATATATTTATAGTTAACAATACATCGTTTAAACTACGTTAATTTTTTCAAGAATATAAATGTAACCTTTCAAAAAATATACACAAATATATTTAGAAGTCGGTAAAAAAATTTATTGGTTAAATTATAATTCCATTCAAAATTTATTGATCATAAATTTTTTGAAGACCATTCAAAATAATTTCTATATATACTAAAATTAAATAATATTAATACCTTCGTTCAAAAGATATATTTGTAAAGTTTTGATTTAATTTTTTTCATATCTTTATATATTCTATTCTAATGTATATAATATTGCTACAATATGAAACAGTATCAAACCTATAATATTAAAAGAGAATTCAAATTTTATTGATCATAATATTTTATAGAATCAAATCATACATAAAAATTAAACATATTTATGTCACCATTCAAAACAATTTCCATATAAGTATAATAAAAATAAATGAAAATAATGTCTCCATTCAAAAGATATATTGTTAAAGTATCGAATTAAAATTAAATATAAGTTCTTCAATTCCAAGATTTGGTGGAGTTCTTCAATTGTCGGTTATTTGCAAGTATCTGCAGAATGATGAAATATTTCAAACTGGTTCATATAATTTGCATACAATCAGAAACCAATGAAGAAAGACAAATTAAAAACTTACATGGTAGGGTAAGGAGAATGAGAACTTAAAATAGACCTAAACATCAATCATCTATGCATGGAGGATAGTGAAAAACTGATTTCATATTCGGTAACGTTGTTATTTGTTCATTTGTTAAGAAAAAGTTCCTAACTTGAATTAGATCACAAATGATAAGTATTGTATGAGAAAGCGTATACTTACTGGTTAATGGAAATGTAAGTGGCCAAATCCTTAGAGATTGCATATATCTTCCCGGTTGCGTGTCGGAAGTATTTGTTTCCCTCTTCTCCAAACTTCCAGAACTCAGGTTTATGAACATCAATACAACAGTAGAAAAGAATGTCTTTGTCTTTGCAGACAGCTCATGATACCCTTCCATGTGTTACCGTAAGATAGCATAAACCAAATATTAATGTCCTGCCAAATCATCCATACTTTTTCTCAAACAAAAACTGTAAGAATAAATAACAGTTTTCCTTACAAGGCGAAGGAAGTCCTTGTGTTGAGCTTCTTCTGAATCAATAGCTCGATCTATGATGTTGTTGGAAGTCGCACTGAAACAAAAATGGTAATATCGCAAACGATTAGTTTCATTAAGAATAATCCATATAAATGACTATATCATGTGGTAATTTGAATAATGCACTGAGAGAACAATATGGCATCATCATACAGAGTATATTACCTATGGCAAATCATGAATCTGATGATGATTCCTTTCTCTCGTTCCAATTGAAGAAGTTGTTCGCCTATATCAAAACGAAGGGAACAGAAACATGACTTATCAGAAATTAATCCATCATAGTTAAACTCAAGATACCTAAAAAATAGGGATGCAAAACTCGAATAAGTTTTCCAAGACTGTGCTTACCCTCAAAGCATATAGAAACTGCGTTTATAAAGAATCAAAACTTAGAAGCGCCTAAATCAAACATTGTACCTGATGGTTTAGATAGTAGAAAGCTTTGCATCATTTTCAACATTTAGACATACATAACACATAGTAGAAAGCTTTGGTACAGAAGCTATGTTCGCATACACCTAAATAAAAATTGCAGAAGTTATGCCAAGAGAGGAAGAATAGTCAGTTAAACATACATAACACATAGTTAACTCAATGCAAAAATGGGAAACTTGTGCATAGCCAACTAAAAAGAAATACTAACCAAGTTAATGCCGACATGATAAAAAGCTTAGCAATAAACCAACATAATATGCTCAAATCTCCGGATATTGTAAAGATACATCCTGAAATGTCAAAAGATATGCTAACTATTACATGAAACCAATAATTTATAACTTGGTTCGCAAGATCTCCAAAAAATGCATAATGTGAGCAAATGCTCTTGTATACATAAAAAATGATGTAAGAAAACCAGTTGCTCTTGTCCTTGTTTGTTAATTAAGCCAAATTTGTAATCATCAAAATGGAACACACCGGGCGATTAAAAACAAACTGCAACTTGGCACATGAATTCCGAGAGCTAAACCAATTTGTCAATAAAGAACACATTCTCAAATGCAAATCAACAAAAGAACACATTCTTAGTTAAATAGATTCATCACCTAAAATTCTTGCTTTGCTTTCCCAATTCTCTCGCGGTCCAAACTATCAACAACATAGGTCTGCATAAAAAAGCACATATGTATCAACCTTGATACATTAGACCTGTATCCTATCTTTTCAGTCCTATAGAATACACGAATGCTTGTAGTAGGAAAAGCAAAATTTTACAAACCAACTGACAGAAAGAAATCAATGCTTACTAGAAGTACAAAGGAACAGAGGACGCGGCGAGGGATGATGTTGAGCAGAGGAGTTGTTTGTCGATGAGAATGGAGATGATGGTGGTGGTGGAGGAGATACGGCGAAGGATTGATGGCTGGAGGTGGAATAGAGTTGCGTATGGCAGCGACCGTAGAGGAGTTCGAAGGAGGTTCCGGTGAGAGAATGAAGGGGTTTACGGCGGCTGAAGGTATATGGAAAGAGGTGAGTTTAGGAGAAGAAGCAGAGGAAATCGGTTGTTGGAAGTAAGAGAACAGTGAGGAGATTGATGATGAGAAGGTTTGGGGGAAACAGAATGAAGGTAGGAAAGATGACACAGGTGAGATTTGGAAGAGAGAAGAACTGTTGGTTTTCCATTGCAATTTGAATATTGATTCAGAGAGAGATAATGATAAGGCATGGGGAAGGGAAACACGTTTGGTATTCCCATAAATTTTGAATCGTTAGCTTTTGATTAGGGTTAATCTATTATATTAATAAATTCATTTGTTTAGTGTAATTTAGTGTAAAAAAAGAAAATTAGAAAAATGGGGAAAAATTGTGGGAGTGACACATCAGCTCCAAATGAATGTGGTGCAAGCATTTGACAAAATTACTTCATTACCCTTAAAAAATAGACCAAATTGAAATTTTACAAAAAGGATGTTGTGGTAAAATCCAGGTACTTTCATTTTTATAGATTTATAATAGATACATTGATTTAGAATATGTCCATCGTCAATCAATATATAACTTGTTTTGTTATATAAATACATTGATTTTGGAGTATGTTGCGCTTTTCGTCTTAAGTGTATGTAAAAGTCAATAGGAGTTGATGGGGGTCTTAGTTTTCCTTTAATTGTTGGATAGTATGTGTTATACCACAATTTTTACCCCTAAGATACCACCTCATTCATATCTTCACAACACATCAAGAGCACAAGTTATGGTTGTTATACCCCAACTTTGTCCACCCTTCATGTAGTTTTTAGTGTCATTTTTATCTCGAATGAGTACAGTGACCTAGTGCTTATAAAATAAGATGTCATGAGTTTGAATCTTACTTTCTGTATTTTTTTCTCTTTTTAATTGTTCTTCCCTTCGTTTGCATTAAATCACAAAAAATATAAAAATGTATATTTTTTTATTTCAAATAAATTTTTGTTACAAAAAAAAATAGTTTACTTTTTATTTTTAAATATCATTAGGATAGACTTTTATTATTCTAAAAGATCAAGAAATTCAAATCACACGGTTTCTCATTCTTCATTAAAATTTAAAAACTTTTCAAAAAATCTCCATTCCAAAACTTGCACAAAAATCTTCCAAAATCATATTTATAATCTTTCTAAAATGGAACTAATGCATCATTGTCATACCCCAATTTTTGACCTAATATACCACCTTACATCTGCATCATTGCATCAATAACAGTTCAGAACAGAATTAATCGGGTGTAGCTTCTACAGGTCAAAATTAGGGTTTCACAAAATTTTCATCTGATTCAAGAGACAATCAATCAGGGTTTGAGTTTTATTCACCTCATTTGATCTATCTTGATCAAACCATCAACCTCTGATCTTCAGATATCAAATTTTTCCTCATGATCTATCAAGGATCGACCATTTAGGGTTTTCATCGAGGATGAGCAATCTCTGATTTTCTGATCAATGAATGACTTTTTTGATTAGAGATTGATCTTCATATCTTAGATACAACATGTTGACCTAATTTTTGGATTCAAAACATCACAGAAGTTCACAGATTTCATCAGTCAATTTCTGAATCATCTGATGAAATTTCATCTGCACTGAAAAGTCAAACTTTGACTTTTGGTCAACTTTTTCAAGACAAAACTTTTTCCATCATCAAAATACTTCAAATGATCCATCATGATCATAAAAAATCAAGAAATTTGGAAAAGTCAACAAAAAGTCAAAATTTTCAACACTTAGAATTTTTTTCCAGTGTTAAAATTTCACACTTTTTCCAAACTTCATGGCATTTTTTCACATAGTTCCACTTTGAATTGGAAAAAACTCAAAACATGAAAGTTGTAGCCCTTGAAACAAGCTTTCCAAAATGTCCAAGAACTCTCAAATCCATGGAGTCTAGCTGTAACACCCCAAATTAATTCAAGTGTTAAATAATTAGGAATTTAATTATAAATTTAATTAAAGGTTTAATTAATAATATTTTGAATTAAAATGGATTAATTAATTATGGAATTAAAAGGAAGACCGGAGGGTGTGAGTTGAATTGGAGGTGAGTGGAGTAAAAGGTTCTACTAAATAATAACTAAGTTATTATTATTATTTGGCAAATAATAAAAAGAATATAAAAAGGAGGATAAAAAGGAAAAAGAAGAAAAATAAGGTTATTTGGGAAAAATCATTATACGTGAGATTGGAGAAGAAAAGAGAAAAGAGGAAAAGAGCCAAACATCGAGATTCGAAGATCATCGCGAGGTAAGGGGTGATTTCATTCGGTTTTAATGCCTTATGGGTTTTGGGAATCAACCGGGTGATTGGGTATGTTAGAAAATTCGAATTAGGTGATTATAGGTTTACGGGATTAAACCCTGTTTTGTGTCGGAAGATAGAAATTAAGACCGTTAATGTGTCGAACGATCATTAGGAAGGTAGAAACCATGATATATGATGTAGTAATGATGTATAATGATTGTGTTTTGGTGTTCCTGAAAGTATAATTCGTATAGGGATGATTGGGAATGATTTAAAATGCCTAAATGCTGTCAAAATAGCATAAAATAATTCTGCAGGTCGTAGGAACCGGTTCCCTGTGGGAAGGAACCGGGTTCCCAGCGTTAATTTTTCAAAACTGAGGAATTTTGCACTCAGGAACCGGTTCCTGTATATGTAGGAACCGTGTTCCCATACAAATTCCAGAAGCGTGATTTTCAGACCTTCACAGGAACCGGTTCCTGTATATGTAGGAACCGGGTTCCATGTGTAATTTTTCAAAATACTCAAAACTTCAAAAAATTCATATTTTCTAAACCGTAACTCCGATTCGAGTGCCGTTTTCGGCATTATTTCTTAAATTAAAAATAATATCTTTTAAAAAGAGAAAAATATTATTTTGCTAAAATTATTTTAAAAATAGTCGAGCTTCCGATTTTTGGAAAAGGTGAATAGTTGAGGACGATGGGAAATGGGGTTGAATTGCCTGATTTGATGAATGAGTAATAATGCTTACAATGTTGTATTTGATATTCATTATGATTGAGATGTGATCATGTGATATAACGGTTAGATTGTTTGACAAGTTGAATGAAGATTGACGCTTATGTGATGTTTTCCTCGTGGTTTATTCATGATTGTATTGGTATCATGTGTTGTTGTCGATGTTGAATATTCAGGATGATTGTTGATCTCAGTTGTTATTGTTGTACATATTGGTGATAATCTTACTAATTGAAGGGTAAGCGTTTGGCATAGTTATGCTTTGTGATAATTTATTTCATGATTATGTTGTTATCCTGTGATACTCGTTGATGTTGGCATTATGTGGAATTATGTTGTGGTCTTATGCCGTTGAATTGATGTTGCATGCTTTTATGGTGCATGCATAAGCATTGTTAATTGGTTCATTCCCATTGTGCGGAAGTTAACTTGCAGAGCCAATAGACTTACCAGGATTTGAGGTAGTGAGGCTGGATTCTTGACTCAGTGTTCTGGGCGAATCATGGATTAGATTCTTGACTCAGTGTTCTGGGCGAATCATGGATTTCCGCTGTTTCCAAGTGTGATGGAACAGAGGGTGAACTCGGTTCACGTTTGGTACCACATGCATAGAGTCTGCATTGCATATGGGATTGTAACATGCTAGGATGGTTTCCAGTGTTGCAATTTCCATTGATTGTTTACTTGCATAATGAATCGTGTACAATGCTCTTGTGAATTGATCTATGAATGTGTTTTGATAATGGACTAACGCATCGAATTATTCTGTTGTATTTAAAAACGTATAATGCATTTTATATTGAATAGAGATCTCACCCTTACTTTGATGATTTCAGATTCGAAGTGAATAGCTGCTTGGAATTGGTGAGGATAGCTCTAGAGTTGAGTCAGTTAGTTAATCCGCGTGTCAGTGTCGTGCTCTGGTAGATGTAACACTGGGGAAACGTTTGTTTTGAAATCCTTAATGGATCTCCTTAATGGTTTTGAATTATGTTTTGATTTATTATCCTGGAATAACTATGAATGATGTATTCAGGATTTTGTTATGTTTCATTTCCGCTGTTAAACATAACTTTAAGTCTATTTTATTTAATGATTTATTCTTCAGTGGAAGCATGACAACTGTGTTGATTGATTTGAAATATTTAAATTGTGACGCCTCTTGATTTGTGATTAGAAAACTCTGATTATTATTTACAAAACGCGGGTAATTAGAAGGGGTGTTACACTAACTATACTTTTGATTTTGAAACATAGAGCTCCAAAATCCTTGATTTTCAAGTACAAAGTTCAAGATTACAGGTCATTTTTGAGTTTCTTCTTCTAGAAGCCATGCCACCTTGCAAAGAGAGTTAGAGCTGTAAGTTTAAGAGTGCACCTAAGAGGGGGGTGAATTAGGTGTTTTAAGATTTTATCCGGTTTAATGAAAACTTGTACTAATTTTTCTGGTTTGGTATATGAAGTTTTAAACAAGTGTTTCTTTCCTTTTGGTTATGATGAGATGAAAGCAATAAAAGCAGAAAGGTAAAGAACACAAAGATATATCCTGGTTCCTCTCACAATCCGAGAGTACTCCAGTCCCCTTTCCAACACGAAAGAGATTTCACTATAGTCAGAATTATCGTACAGCCTATTCACACCAAAAGGTGAAGCCTACTATCTAACCTATAGGGAGACCAAAGGTTCTTAATACCTTTAAGATCTAACAACACTATGTGCAAGAAGAACAATCCTCTTCAATGCACAACTTGTTTCCAACAATCCTGGACAACAAGAATACAACTAGTATATTTGAATTTATAGGAGATTTGAAGTTTGTAGTAAACTATATCAATCTTGGATTGATCTTCCTCTTCAAGCAAATAAACAATTCTCAACAATGATTATAAGTGTTCACAATGCATATATGAAACTTGTAATGATTGAAAATGTGTAATGCAAGTTTCACAAAATTATGACTTTGTATGAACACTTGAAAGTTTGCAAGAGAATATGAAAATGAATAATCAAGAATTGTTAGTTGAAGAAGGTTATTTGAATTTGAAAATTCTGCACAATTTATAATGTCACAAATACCTTTCCATTCATGCCTTTTGATATGAAAAGATGCAATGCAACCATGAATGAATCCCATTTGAAAAATGTTCAAAAATCAATTGAATTTCTGCACTGGTTCGCTGGGAACCGGTTCTGACCCATGCAGAACCCGGTTCCTAGTGAACGTTACAACTAGGATTTCAAAATTTACACGCAGGAACCGGTTCCCCTATAGGTACAACCCGGTTCCTGGTACAAAATCCAGGAAGGTGATTTTTGAATAAGTTTGGAACCCGGTTCCCTTATATGTCAGAACCGGTTCCTAAAGGTTTGTTTTGAGAAATTCTTTTTGAAAATTATTTCAAACATAATTTTTTCTTTTATTAAACATATGGGATATGTATATGATTATGAATGCATTTGTGAATATCTATATTCAAGTTGAAGAATTATTTATACCTTTTGATATTGTTGATTCTTTAAAAATTCTTCTTTTAATCTTCAAGACTTTTTCCATTCTTTTGTCATGATCATTTGCTTCTAAAAGATGTCGTCATCAAAACTAATATTTGGAGAAGCTTGATTTCACATTCTCCCCCTTTTTGATGATGACAACCCATTGAAAGTTGAGGTGCTTTTAATATGTAGAAAAAATGATAGTGCTTTATGTGAATGCTCCCCCTATCTTTGATAACTCCCCCTTGATCAAAGCTCTCCCTTGATTTAAGATAATTTTACATCTTTGGGGCTCTGCAATAGTTAGAGACAAGCATACACATACACATATATATCTTCTCCCCCTTTGTCATTAGCAAAAAGGATGGGAAAAGACTAACAAAGTATATAATGAAATTTTTGAAAAATAAAAACAACTTATACTAATGATTTTTACCTCATGTAAGAGACTTTTGTCATAAAGTTGTCTTTCTAGAAGATTATGCTTTAGTCCTTTATCATAAAGAACATCTTCAAAGGATGTGAAAGTTAAAGTGTTCCAACTTTGACTATGCCAAGAAATCTTCCTTTAAGGTATTCCCAAAATGTGAGATAACACTTGGCCTTTAAGATTAGATTTGAAAGTTAAATGAAGTCACCCATCAAATACTTAGAGTCACCACTTATCAAGATACCAAAAGTTTGAAGTGGTCTCCAAGAAAACCTACAAAACAATTAAGTTTGATTTGGTACCCAATGTGCTTTGGGTCCATCATAATTAGTACCTTTCTTTACCCACACATAATGCCCACTTGGAACACTAAAGTTTCTTATATAGCAAGCATTAGGTGTGTGGCCTTTCATACCACAATAGAAACAAGTAGGTTCAAAATTACTTATATATCTAGGAGGATAAGTTTTATTCTTAACAACTCTTTCATTTTTAGGATAATGATGAGCTACTTTAGGCTTATTCACTTTCTCTTGAATTGGTTGGTTATTAGCCTTAACAAAGATAGTTTTATTGGGACTTGGTTGAGAAAATTTTGAAAAACCAAGTCCACTTTTATCTTTAGGGTATCTTTGAGTGCTAAGAACCTTTTCCAATCCAACTTGTCCTTTTTCATACCTTTCTAAGACTCTTTTTAATTGAACAATTTGGAAAGAAAGTGATTCACAATTATTGCATACAAAATTCTGTTTTTGATCACTAATCATCTTTTCTTTTTCATCTTTATGTTCTTTTTCAATAGTTTTAACTTTTTCTTCTAAAGATGAAATTAATTTCTTTTGAGATGAAATAGTTTTATATAGAATTTTGCATTCATTTAATAGTTCATCTATAGCACCTTGTGCATCATTATCATAAGGAGAGTTATCATTACTAACCTCGCCCTCTTCATCTTCGGAATTGTGTGTTGCTATAAATGCAAGATTTGCATGTTCTTTATCTGATGATGAACTTATCTCATTATCATCCCATGCTATATATGCTTTCTCTGGCCTTTTGTCCTTCTTTCCTTTGAAATGTTTATTCTTCCTTTCGAGTGTAGGGCATTCACTTTTGACATGACCTTTTTCTCCACATTCAAAACATTTAATTTTCCTTGATGGTGCTTCCATTTTAGTGATCTCCTTTTTCTTTTCTTTTCTTAGAAATTTTTCAAACTTCTTGATAAAAGCTTCATCTTCACTACTTGTGGATTCATCCTCTTGATTGCTATCATGATATTTGATCCTTGTCTTTAAAGCAATGTCTTTTGAATCTCTTACTTGGATTTCATGTTTTCAAGTCTTCCAAGTTCCGTTTCATATTCTTGAAGCTTTCGAATAATGTTGCGGAAGTCATAGTTGCTAGGCTTTTCTTTTCGGATATTGCCGTCACTTTTGGTTGCCATTCCTAGTCAAGGACCTAAGCACTTTAAGATTTAATTCATCGTTAGTTAAAGTCTTACCGAGTGCCTTCAAATGGTTTGTCAAGTGAACAAATCTCTTTTGCAAGTCAAGGATGGATTCTCCGGCAGCATTCAATAATTCATATTCTTGACTCAAAGTGTTCAATCTAGACCTTTTGACTTCGGTTCCTTCATGAGTTTCTACAAGAGTATCCCAAATTTCCTTTGTTGTTGTACATGCCGATATTCGAAAAATTCATCCATACCGAGAGCACTTTGAAGAATGTTGATTGCCTTTTGTCAAAGAGAACTTTTTTCTTGTCATCGTCATCCCATGATGCTTTAGGCTTTGAGGATCCAACACCATTGACAACACACACCGGAGTAAATGGACCATTCTCAACAGCATTCCAAATTTCTTCTCCTTGCGCTTCAAGATGAGCCTTCATGCGAATTTTCCAAAAATCAAAGTATTCTCCACAAAACAGTGGTGGCTTGTTGTTACTACCACCATCTTTGAAAACCGGATTTGAATTTGCGGAAGCCATTCTGGATCTTTAGGAACAAGTTACCTATAACTTGCTCTCATGCCAAATGTAAGTTTAAGAGTGCACCTAAGAGGGGGGTGAATTAGGTGTTTTAAGATTTTATCCGGTTTAATGAAAACTTGTACTAATTTTTCTGGTTTGGTATATGAAGTTTTAAACAAGTATTTCTTTCCTTTTGGTTATGATGAGATGAAAGCAATAAAAGAAGAAAGGTAAAGAACACAAAGATATATCCTGGTTCCTCTCACAATCCGAGAGTACTCCAGTCCCCTTTCCAACACGAAAGAGATTTCACTATAGTCAGAATTATCGACCCTATTCACACCAAAAGGTGAAGCCTACTATCTAACCTATAGGGAGACCAAAGGTTCTTAATACCTTTAAGATCTAACAACACTATGTGCAAGAAGAACAATCCTCTTCAATGCACAACTTGTTTCCAACAATCCTGGACAACAAGAATACAACTAGTATATTTGAATTTATAGGAGATTTGAAGTTTGTAGTAAACTATATCAATCTTGGATTGATCTTCCTCTTCAAGCAAATAAACAATTCTCAACAATGATTATAAGTGTTCACAATGCATATATGAAACTTGTAATGATTGAAAATGTGTAATGCAAGTTTCACAAAATTATGACTTTGTATGAACACTTGAAAGTTTGCAAGAGAATATGAAAATGAATAATCAAGAATTGTTAGTTGAAGAAGGTTATTTGAATTTGAAAATTTGCACAATTTATAATGTCACAAATACCTTTCCATTCATGCCTTTTGATATGAAAAGATGCAATGCAACCATGAATGAATCCCATTTGAAAAATGTTCAAAAATCAATTGAATTTCTGCACTGGTTCGCTGGGAACCGGTTCTGACCCATGCAGAACCCGGTTCCTAGTGAACGTTACAACTAGGATTTCAAAATTTACACGCAGGAACCGGTTCCCCTATAGGTACAACCCGGTTCCTGGTACAAAATCCAGGAAGGTGATTTTTGAATAAGTTTGGAACCCGGTTCCCTTATATGTCAGAACCGGTTCCTAAAGGTTTGTTTTGAGAAATTCTTTTTGAAAATTATTTCAAACATAATTTTTTCTTTTATTAAACATATGGGATATGTATATGATTATGAATGCATTTGTGAACATCTATATTCAAGTTGAAGAATTATTTATACCTTTTGATATTGTTGATTCTTTAAAAATTCTTCTTTTAATCTTCAAGACTTTTTCCATTCTTTTGTCATGATCATTTGCTTCTAAAAGATGTCGTCATCAAAACTAATATTTGGAGAAGCTTGATTTCACATTCTCCCCCTTTTTGATGATGACAACCCATTGAAAGTTGAGGTGCTTTTAATATGTAGAAAAAATGATAGTGCTTTATGTGAATGCTCCCCCTATCTTTGATAACTCCCCCTTGATCAAAGCTCTCCCTTGATTTAAGATAATTTTACATCTTTGGGGCTCTGCAATAGTTAGAGACAAGCATACACATACACATATATATCTTCTCCCCCTTTGTCATTAGCAAAAAGGATGGGAAAAGACTAACAAAGTATATAATGAAATTTTTGAAAAATAAAAACAACTTATACTAATGATTTTTACCTCATGTAAGAGACTTTTGTCATAAAGTTGTCTTTCTAGAAGATTATGCTTTAGTCCTTTATCATAAAGAACATCTTCAAAGGATGTGAAAGTTAAAGTGTTCCAACTTTGACTATGCCAAGAAATCTTCCTTTAAGGTATTCCCAAAATGTGAGATAACACTTGGCCTTTAAGATTAGATTTGAAAGTTAAATGAAGTCACCCATCAAATACTTAGAGTCACCACTTATCAAGATACCAAAAGTTTGAAGTGGTCTCCAAGAAAACCTACAAAACAATTAAGTTTGATTTGGTACCCAATGTGCTTTGGGTCCATCATAATTAGTACCTTTCTTTACCCACACATAATGCCCACTTGGAACACTAAAGTTTCTTATATAGCAAGCATTAGGTGTGTGGCCTTTCATACCACAATAGAAACAAGTAGGTTCAAAATTACTTATATATCTAGGAGGATAAGTTTTATTCTTAACAACTCTTTCATTTTTAGGATAATGATGAGCTACTTTAGGCTTATTCACTTTCTCTTGAATTGGTTGGTTATTAGCCTTAACAAAGATAGTTTTATTGGGACTTGGTTGAGAAAATTTTGAAAAACCAAGTCCACTTTTATCTTTAGGGTATCTTTGAGTGCTAAGAACCTTTTCCAATCCAACTTGTCCTTTTTCATACCTTTCTAAGACTCTTTTTAATTGAACAATTTGGAAAGAAAGTGATTCACAATTATTGCATACAAAATTCTGTTTTTGATCACTAATCATCTTTTCTTTTTCATCTTTATGTTCTTTTTCAATAGTTTTAACTTTTTCTTCTAAAGATGAAATTAATTTCTTTTGAGATGAAATAGTTTTATATAGAATTTTGCATTCATTTAATAGTTCATCTATAGCACCTTGTGCATCATTATCATAAGGAGAGTTATCATTACTAACCTCGCCCTCTTCATCTTCGGAATTGTGTGTTGCTATAAATGCAAGATTTGCATGTTCTTTATCTGATGATGAACTTATCTCATTATCATCCCATGCTATATATGCTTTCTCTGGCCTTTTGTCCTTCTTTCCTTTGAAATGTTTATTCTTCCTTTCGAGTGTAGGGCATTCACTTTTGACATGACCTTTTTCTCCACATTCAAAACATTTAATTTTCCTTGATGGTGCTTCCATTTTAGTGATCTCCTTTTTCTTTTCTTTTCTTAGAAATTTTTCAAACTTCTTGATAAAAGCTTCATCTTCACTACTTGTGGATTCATCCTCTTGATTGCTATCATGATATTTGATCCTTGTCTTTAAAGCAATGTCTTTTGAATCTCTTACTTGGATTTCATGTTTTTCAAGTCTTCCAAGTTCCGTTTCATATTCTTGAAGCTTTCCGAATAATGTTGCGGAAGTCATAGTTGCTAGGCTTTTCTTTTCGGATATTGCCGTCACTTTTGGTTGCCATTCCCTAGTCAAGGACCTAAGCACTTTAAGATTTAATTCATCGTTAGTTAAAGTCTTACCGAGTGCCTTCAAATGGTTTGTCAAGTGAACAAATCTCTTTTGCAAGTCAAGGATGGATTCTCCGGCAGCATTCGAATAATTCATATTCTTGACTCAAAGTGTTCAATCTAGACCTTTGACTTCGGTTCCTTCATGAGTTTCTACAAGAGTATCCCAAATTTCCTTTGCTGTTGTACATGCCGATATTCGGAAAAATTCATCCATACTGAGAGCACTTTGAAGAATGTTGATTGCCTTTTTGTCAAAGAGAACTTTTTTCTTGTCATCGTCATCCCATGATGCTTTAGGCTTTGAGGATCCAACACCATTGACAACACACACCGGAGTAAATGGACCATTCTCAACAGCATTCCAAATTTCTTCTCCTTGCGCTTCAAGATGAGCCTTCATGCGAATTTTCCAAAAAATCAAAGTATTCTCCACAAAACAGTGGTGGCTTGTTGTTACTACCACCATCTTTGAAAACCGGATTTGAATTTGCGGAAGCCATTCTGGATCTTTAGGAACAAGTTACCTATAACTTGCTCTCATGCCAAATGTAAGTTTAAGAGTGCACCTAAGAGGGGGGTGAATTAGGTGTTTTAAGATTTTATCCGGTTTAATGAAAACTTGTACTAATTTTTCTGGTTTGGTATATGAAGTTTTAAACAAGTATTTCTTTCCTTTTGGTTATGATGAGATGAAAGCAATAAAAGAAGAAAGGTAAAGAACACAAAGATATATCCTGGTTCCTCTCACAATCCGAGAGTACTCCAGTCCCCTTTCCAACACGAAAGAGATTTCACTATAGTCAGAATTATCGTACAGCCTATTCACACCAAAAGGTGAAGCCTACTATCTAACCTATAGGGAGACCAAAGGTTCTTAATACCTTTAAGATCTAACAACACTATGTGCAAGAAGAACAATCCTCTTCAATGCACAACTTGTTTCCAACAATCTGGACAACAAGAATACAACTAGTATATTTGAATTTATAGGAGATTTGAAGTTTGTAGTAAACTATATCAATCTTGGATTGATCTTCCTCTTCAAGCAAATAAACAATTCTCAACAATGATTATAAGTGTTCACAATGCATATATGAAACTTGTAATGATTGAAAATGTGTAATGCAAGTTTCACAAAATTATGACTTTGTATGAACACTTGAAAGTTTGCAAGAGAATATGAAAATGAATAATCAAGAATTGTTAGTTGAAGAAGGTTATTTGAATTTGAAAATTCTGCACAATTTATAATGTCACAAATACCTTTCCATTCATGCCTTTTGATATGAAAAGATGCAATGCAACCATGAATGAATCCCATTTGAAAAATGTTCAAAAATCAATTGAATTTCTGCACTGGTTCGCTGGGAACCGGTTCTGACCCATGCAGAACCCGGTTCCTAGTGAACGTTACAACTAGGATTTCAAAATTTACACGCAGGAACCGGTTCCCCTATAGGTACAACCCGGTTCCTGGTACAAAATCCAGGAAGGTGATTTTTGAATAAGTTTGGAACCCGGTTCCCTTATATGTCAGAACCGGTTCCTAAAGGTTTGTTTTGAGAAATTCTTTTTGAAAATTATTTCAAACATAATTTTTTCTTTTATTAAACATATGGGATATGTATATGATTATGAATGCATTTGTGAACATCTATATTCAAGTTGAAGAATTATTTATACCTTTTGATATTGTTGATTCTTTAAAAATTCTTCTTTTAATCTTCAAGACTTTTTCCATTCTTTTGTCATGATCATTTGCTTCTAAAAGATGTCGTCATCAAAACTAATATTTGGAGAAGCTTGATTTCACAAGAGCTGATAAAAAAATCAGATGGAGAGTAATTATGATGGGATAAGATCAAGTTGAAAAATTAACATGGTTAAAAGGAAGCTTCCTTTTGCATTCAATGCAAAAATGACTTCCTTGCCCTCTAAGGCAACTTGTAAATACCAAAGCCATTTCCCTTCCCTTGCCATTCAGAACTTGTGACCTATAAATAGAGGTCATGTTGGCCAATTCAAACTACACCAAAGCTATGCCAAAACAAGCTTTCTCACTCTTTTCTTAAAATTCAAGTAACATAGTGAAAATTGAGAAATCTTGCATTTTTGAAAACTTGTGAAGAAACATGAGATATTTGGTGTCTAACATGTCATAAACATCACATGTAATTGGTTTGTAACTTAAAATCAACACAAGAAACACTGAAAAATAGATTTTGCATTTCATGTTTCAAGCTTGCCCAAAACTGCCTTAACTATCGAATTGGATGTTTGGCTCGAGCAAAGTGTGCTTTTTTCACTCAAACATCATCAACATACTCCATATGGATGATGCAGATCATTAACTTCCATCTGTAACAGATCTAACATCAAATTCGAGTTTCATTTTGAACCATATGCAGGTGGACTTGGTCAGGACAATTCAAGCAATTTCAGAGTGAGCAGACCTTCCTCACACAATCCTTGAAGTCCGTTGGTGCTATAGGGATCATCAAATCACAACTGAAAACACTCTAAAGCAGTTTTCGATCTCAGCTTGAACAGGTAAGAAACTCAACTTCGAACTCTATGATTCTTTGATTCCAGTCCAAAAACTCTTGGCCGTTTTGTTTCTGCACTATCACTGATCAATAACCCTCAATCAATTGATCAATTCATCAACCATACACGATTTCAATTAGGATTTTCAGTTTTAGGGTTCTTCGTGTTCTTGGGAAATTTAATCATGTTAGGCTTAAAATAAATGAAATTAAATGACATCATCATGTTCCTGGGCTTGAAACGATCAAGTTTGATGTTTACATCAAACAATTTCATGGGGAAATGAAGAATCCATGGCTGATTGAAGATTTGAGGAAGAAGATGAAGCTGCGCGCGTTTTTTTCAAATTCAAATATCTGTTTTATAATATAATTACATGGTTTGGTTTCAATACACGGATGTATTGTCGCCCCAGCGGTTGCCAGCTCACTCTTAAGTCATTTATACCTTGCCTTGCCTTGAGGTCCCGGGTTCGAGTAGCCTTGGGACCATTTTTTACCAAACTTTGTAATTTTTTTCATATTTTTTTACAAACTTTGACTTTTTCAAAACCCAATCAAAACTCCTCATTTTGAGGTGATTTTTTGTACACTTGTCAATTAATGTATCTATTTTAAGATAGTGTCAAAAATTTTCAGAAAAACTTTCATCCGATTATATATTTATCGAGCCGAAAACGGTACTTTTGAGTACTTTTCAAAGCACCTTTAAAGGTGATTTTTTAAGCCCGATTCTTTTCAAAACTTCTTGTAAGTATATTTCACTTTTCCCGAACACTTTCAAGATCATTTTTCAAAACTTTTCATCAAACTTTCATCTTTTTCCATGATCGATCCGATTTAGACGATAAAATCGAATTCGTTTTTTCTCTCAAATCTCTTAACCGATCATGGGCCTCCCTCACGGTGTAAGTCCCAAAATTCTTTTTATGTACATAATTATTTCCTTGTACATATCCAATTCTCTTATGTACATACCAATTTTACCTGTACATAATACAGATACTTTTGTAAATACTCAAGTACAGACAAACTTCTTCCGTTTGTTTTCGTTTCGTTTGTATATACGCTGAATACCATTGGTATAAAAGGAGCATTATTCCCGGTGAAACTGCTTTAAACCAATGGTCCACCCTCATGGTGTAAGTCCCAACCCTCCTATGTACATCCATATCCTCCTGTACATAAATACTCGTTCGTGTACATATTTACTTTCTTGTACACATTCAAACTTGTAAATAATCAAGTTACGCTCGTTTCAAACGCTCGTTTCACATACACTTGTTTATATTTCCTTTATAAACTCTTGTAAATAAACATCATGCATCTGTTTATATTTCCTTCATAAACTCCTGTGAATACATATCACACACACACACACACACACACTTGTTTATACAACTGTCTAGTTATAACATAACAACTAGTCTAACCAGTAGGTTTCCCACAGTTTTAGCCTCCTTTTGGGCTTTGTACAAGGTAACTCATTTCATCTGAGTTCAGACTTCTCTTAGGCTTAATATAAGAAAACTCATTCATCTGAGTTTAGCCTCCTCTTAGGCTTCATATAAGACAACACTCCCCTGTTGAGTCAGCCTCCTCTTGGGCTTCGTTCAAAAGAACTCCTCATTGAGTTTAGCCTTCTCTTGGGCATCATACAAAGAAAGAGACCAGGAAATATCTTAACAGCTTCCTATTGGGCTTCCAATACAAAGGATCCCGCGTTAGGATAGAACCCTGCGAGTATAATTTCCCGGTGAAATTGCTCTTAAATTCCAAAAGGATGGTTTCCCGGTGAAATCCCTTTTAAAGCCAAAGCCAGCCATACCCTATAGCTTCCTCTTGAGCTTCATACAAGGACCCTCGATGACCCTCGATGACCCTCGATGACCCTCGGAATGCCTCCTCTTGGGCTAACAATACAAGGACCCATGGGCTTCTTAAAAGCATCCTCTAATCCAATCAATTTCTCCTCGAGATTTAGACGTTTATCATCTCTATGGAAGAAGTATTTCACCTATCACATCACATACAATCAAAAAACTTTTCAAACTCTTTTCCAACAAAAAAAACATCTCTTAATCGTAAGTGGTAACGCTTGTACACTCAAGCAAAACACCCAATGCTTACAATTAAAAGATTCAATCATCTTTTTCAAACATCTTTCTTAAACATGTAAGTGGTAACGCTTGTACACTCAAGCAAAACACCTATAACTTACGACGAAAGATTTAATAAATCAAATTTTTAAAAATGTATGTGATGAAATAGATTAGATACATTTTTCATTAAGATGACATTTGTCTGTGTCTCTTACTAACTTCCTTTGCTTCCACTAGCATAAGTGGGAACTACGATTGCTCTGACTTTCTCAACATCCCTTTGAGAATACGTAGGCACAAGGTCTCATCCTTGCCGAGCAAAACTTCTCCCTCAAACCAAACAAACCATAAATCCCTTTAGATCCGAGCTACAAATGCTCTGATTCCCATTAAGGGATATGTATGCAGAAGATCCCAATGATCTTTGCGAGCACAATAATAACAAAACCTAGGATCCCACATAATCTACCGTTTCTTAAAATCCAAAGGAGAAACTTTTCCAATCATAGAAATAGCAATTAAAACACACAAACATATCAAACATATTCATATATAAAGCTATAGATAACTATATATATATTTAGGGTGCTCCATCTATTCCCTTTATATAACAAACCCCCTTACCCGAAATCTCCCCAATGCGTTACGTCTAGTTTGCGCTAGTCGTAATGCATATCATATCAATTGAGGGTATTAGCAGCTTTCCCCTCTTTTTCATAACCATAATTTCTTGTGTTGAAAATAATAAAGCTTGATGCTCGCGACATCTTTATAAACAAATCAAAAGAGTAAATCGTTTCGAGCCAGAGGATCTGAATTCCGATTCGATTCTCTAGCGCGTCACTTTTTAACGCGAACAATCATCACTGCATGTAAGTCTTCATTCACAAACTTGATCACAAAGTTATAATCAAATATGTCCCAAAATAATGCAAAGATCTCAACGGAGTTAATTCACTCCAAAATCTATATCCAACACAATCATGCCAAATTGACAAGTTCATCAAATTCCAACCTGGCCAGGCAGAGACCGACCTGCATCCTCAATAAGTTTAAGTGTTGTATCTCACTTCTTGGACCTCTTATCGCTTTTTCTATCACACTCTTCTACTTATATATTTACGTGATCCAAGTCACATCCTCGGAATCTCGCTCTTGTAAGGAAAGAAATATGTGTCTAGGTGGAACATCTCTCTCTTTGTCAAATCAACTACATGTTGCTTATCACCTGTGATCAACCTACCAACAAATGCATGACCTTCAAGCCTATAAGGTAAATCATGATTAAGAATTCCGCATTTTACATAAACCTTCCATCCAGACCCATTTTTTGTCGGAGTCGGACTGATTTTGAATGGGCATCCATATCTCTTAGTCGCACTTTAAATTTCACTTTTATCCTTGCATTTACCCCCTTTATCGCAACCAAATATTATTGTGTTACTTCTTTCTCTCTTGTCTGTTTTAGTGTCGGAATGCTTGATAATAACAATTATTTTATTTTTGATTCCAACCTCTTTAATCCAACTTATAACTTCTTCCCGTGTATCGAATGTTTGAGCATTAGAGAATACATCAGTGGCATCTACAAAGTTACTTACCATTATATTCATCATCAGACTTTGAAGAAATATGGGCTTATTAGATGTTGTGCGCCATTGTTGTACAAGTGGTTTAATTCGCACTTGCCTTGCTCCAGACTCTTCACGGATAATCCAGATAATATTATGTGGTCCAGAAGGTTTATGTCACTCACCCAAGCTGGTTTAACTTGGTATGATTCTGCTTATGATATTGCATCGATTATTGACAGTTGTTGGGAATTCCCTAATGTACCTCTTCTTAGTATATTAGGAAGAAATAGCTACAACCTCATTCTTGCAAGGCGTCAATTTGGATACCCTATGAGAGACATGCTTGATAACATTTTGGTGGTTATTTTTTTCTACATTATGGAAGAGGGGAAGTTAGATTTGAGGAGTCGAATTGTGTCTGCTTGGCACAAGACTCGTAGGAAAGATAAAAAGTTGCTTGGAAGGAAGCTTTGTACCGCCTTTGATCCCTATACTCAGTGGGTTCATGCTCCTACTTGTACTCTCCATATGCCTTATTATGTAGATACACATATGTTTTCTGTTGTTACACCATCATTTCCCGACCTCCTGTTTACAGTGATTTTTGGTAAACAACCGCTAGTCCTCCAAACTATCAAATAATCTTAATGACTGTTATTTAATCTCTCTGGTAACTTGCAGAATCGACTAGATTGATCCTATGGGGTATTGGTCGTTGGGATAACTCTAATAACAAAACTGGTATTCATTGTTAGGACTTGTACTTAGAGTGTTTTATAGATGTTCAATTCACTTCGATTACCATACTAAAGAATCTAAATGACATGATCAAGTAAAGAAACATGAAACCAAATTAAATTAATAAAGGTTCGATTGCAAAGAAATGTTTAAATGCAGAAATACGTAAATGACTTTGAATGTAAAGATTTTAATGTAAAAGCATGAATATAAAAGTATGAAATGTAAAAGAGTTTCTGAAATGTAAAGGATTTCGAATAGAAGAAAACGTTTAAATGCAAGAAATAGTTAAATGACTTTGAATGTAAAAGTATTTAAAAGACATTGATGCGAAAATGGAAGATAGACTGGAAAAGATAAAGAGTTTTACTGAATTATAAATGTTTGGTGTTATCATACGTACATTGTTCGAGCATTCGTTTCCCTAGCCATGTGGTATTTCAAATGTTTACTGAATTTTGTACAATAGATATGACACACGAAATCCTAACACTAAGACTTCTATTTATACTACTTCGACCATAACGGTTCGACTTATAAGATTCCAACATGCGAACATCTCTTCTCTAGCTTCCACGCGTCTTCGAACGCTTCAGCGCATATATATTTGAATTCCACTCATCCCGCTCGCGTTTGAATTTCAAATGCCTTGACAATCTTCGCTTCGAACTCATTTCACAGACACAGTCTCGTTACCACTTCGAGGCTTCTTTTAAATATATCTTCACAACTGTCATTCGAAGCTCCGAGCTTTGACATGTCCATTCGAAGAACCATTTCTTCTATTCCGAACTGTGATATTCACTTTATTCCAACGAATACTAATCTTGTATCATTTCGAACTTAATTACTTCACTTCGAACCACATATATCAAAATCTTCAGCCAACAAAATGCCCCTTTAAAATATGTATTTCGAACCTCTTTTGAGAAATACTTATTTTAAACATGTTTGCAAGATTTTGATGTGACCTTTGAGTAATCATGATACTTACTGTACAAGACTTCAACCACGTCAATCAAGACGCCTCTTTGATTTCCTAACCGTCTCAAAACAGTCATCACAGCATGGTGCGGTTACCAAACAATGATTATCATTAATCACGCTTATTACCAATGTTAACTTTACGCCACCTCCTTCCAGATCCAACCCACGATCCCCACGTATCCTAGCCTCAGTTGGTGAGTGTTTTTAACTTCCTCAGTATAAAAACTACTCAACTTAGTCTTTTACCTTTTTTCCCACATTCTGAAACTTTTGCCTTCCTCTATTCTCACTAAAACCCTAAATCTTCCAACCATCTTCAACAATGTCTTCAACAACATCATCCCAAATGAAGAAAACTTCCAAGAAGAAAAGCAAGAACACAGGAACAATAATGGAAAGCAAGGTCGGTACTCATCAAGGTCAAGCTTATCCTCAAATGATCTCTAAGGAGAAAAATGCTCTTTCTCGTGATTCCAACTAATGTCTTTGGAAAGAGGTTTGCTCTAATGGGTCCTCTTCGCTTTTGAAATATTGAAAGATACTAGGAAAATCTTCCTGCATTATGATTTCAAACCCTTGTTTAATAAGATGGATATCCCTAAGATAGGAACTGATAGTGTATGCGAGTCTTCTGCTTCGAAAACCATAGAAACTCCAACCATTCCCCCAAAAGATCCCTTTGTGTTAGATTATGTGAAAAGTAACTTTAAACCGTTTCGATCTTGCCCTACCCCTGACATAACTTACCAAAACTGGCTCACCAAAGTAGAAGCCAAGAAATCCCATCAGTGGGAGGAACTAGGAATCTATAATTTGATCAAGTTATCGAAACCAGGCTTCACCTATAGCCACCCCCTGTTATTTGCATCCTTATATTTCTGGGACAGCACCTACAATACCTTTCACCTCCCTGGAGGAATGATAACACCCACGTTTTTCGATATAGCAGCCATTACTGGTTTGTCACCAGTAGGAGAGACTTACATTCCTGATACTAAAGAACACTCTAGTATCATTGATTTCGATGTCAAATTGGCCAGTTTCTCTAAGTTCATTAGCCATTACCACACTGAAGGAGATAGTGTTTCAGATGTGGAACATATTGCCTTTCTCACTTTGTGGTTATCAAGATACGTGTTTTGTAGCAGGTCCCTGTGTGAGGTTTATCCCTTTAGCTAGGGACTTACATGAGAATAGGAGAGTATGTTTGAGTGAGCTGTTACTTGTTGATCTTTACGAAAGCTTGAGATCAACTGTTTCGAGTTTGAAATCCCACACTCCCAAAAACATCCTTCTAGCTGGCCCCTTCCGGTTACTCCAATTATGGCTTAACGCCATGTTTGAATCCTCATTATCAACTGCTGACACCATTGTTGAACAAGATCCAGAGATAGCGGATCGAATTATTGAAGGTACAAGGCTGCGAAAACTCACTCCGAATGATGATAAAGCTGACTTCAAAGTCCTCTTCTCACAATATATCATGATTTTCTCGAAGAGACATAAATTTGAAGAAACCATGGCACCCTTCGCTTCAAGGACTCATGGACCATCATGGTTCACCATGTCTCTTTCAGAGGCTGTTAAAAGCAAAGAGATTCAAGACATTTGGAAAGCCTTTTTGCTCCCTAGATTAATCTCCTCACGAATCACTCCTTCTAAGAATCAAATCTTCCTTTTTGCCTATCAACCTAACTTTGTTTCCAGACAATTTGGTTTATGTCAGTTAATCCCTGAACCTCTTTTCCAAACCCAAAGTGTCATCACTTCTGGTCGAACCTTCAAAGCAAGAGAAGCCCAAGCTGCAACAAGAACAGTACCAAGACTTCGCTCAGTTCGAACTAATTCCTTTTGAACCAACACATTTTACAGCGAAGGGTTTTCTGGAATGGTGGACTAAGTTCTACCAATCTTATATGTTCGATACCCTCACCATTCAAAAGAAACTAACTGATGCGTTCGATGTGCAGGTACACTCAAAGAAAGGTATGTTCACTCACGCCAAAGAGATTAGGGCTTTTCAGAATTATTTCGAAACAACTTATGATCCTACGCGCTTGGAAACCACTGTATATCGAGCGTCCGAAACCTTGAAGGAAAAATTTAAAGAAAAAATTTCTAAGTTCAAACTTCCTTCAGGGTTATCACCTGAGGATAGGTATAGGTTGGCACTCGAAATGCATCCACCTAAATTTCCTAGATTACCTACCTCAGAACTGGCTCTGGCTTGGTTTCCTCCATACCCTTGGTGGTTGACTTGCAAAGAGATGTTCAAATACAAATCTCAAAAGAAACTAAAGCCATCTAAGACTGTGACATGGGCTCGCCATTGGCTCCATAATTTCCCAGGACATCTTCGCTATGACCTTTCTGCCATGTCGATTATATCTAATCAAGGCGTAGGTGCGAATGCTTGGGAAATCCCAAATGTTTCTTACTTTCTTTATTTTTAACATTTACCTTAATTGTTTCGATTTTCAGCAATCAGGATAAAGACTGTTGCTTCGAAGGCTAAGGAAGAAAGTAGTTCTCAACAAACCATCGAAACTGATGACAACGTGCCTCTAGCAATTCCAACAACTACTACTGCAACAACAACAACAACTACACCAGCAATAACAACCGTTCCAACTCCAAAGGTAATTAATTTACCCTGATGTTTCGAATAAACTAAAATTTATGATTTAGGTCTAACTCATGTTTAAACCATTTCAGACTAGCAAACTCCCACCGACCACTCCAAAGAAGAGGAAACCAAGTACTACTGGGAAGAACCCAATGCTGGAGGGAATTCACCAACCGCTTCGAAGAAGAAGCAGAAGAAAGAAATTTCTAAAAATGTTGTTCCTACTAGCATTTCTGGACTTGATTCCAGAGATGTGGCTCCTTCAACACAATCCAAAAATCCACCTTCGACCTCCAACGTAATGTTGGAACATATTGATAGCAACCTCTCCTCCGATAATCCACAGGTAAATTTAATTCGAATCTTTAACCAAATAGTTATTCGTACCTTGGTGCATGTTTTTTAATCTGTCTTTGTTTGTGTAGGACAATTCGAATCCAATTCCTACCACTTCGACTCCTCCATCAAAGACTGCTGCTCCAATCAACTCTTCTCCTCATCGGGACTCCAGTAATCTGGTGCAAAACAAAGGATCCTCCAACATGGCGGTTTCGATTGGGGCTTTAGGGCAACCAGATGACCAAGGCACTTCTCCTCCTCTAAAGGAAACAAACGAAGCAACGCCTCAAGATACTGCAGAAGTTCCTCCAGAAACTTCTCTTCCAAAATCTCCTCTCGAAACCCCTCAAGAGAGCCAAAAAGTCACTAATGCTGAAGAGGAAAAGGCTAACTCTTCTTAAGAGAGCGAAGAATCTAGTGAGGAAGGATCTGAGGAAGAAGAAGAAGAAGAAGAAGAAGAAGAAGCTCAAGGCGGTTCGAGCGATGGAACAGAGTCTGATGCTCACAGCAGTAAAAACAATGATATCGAAGTGGTGGATCTAGTTGATGATGGAGAAGACGATGAACAAGAAAAAAGTAATGGTGATGGTGACCAGACTAATGAGCCTATGGAGGTTGACATGGATGTAACTCCCTTGCGTATGGAACTTCCTGAGTCTTCCCAATCTCAAATGACTGAAGAGGAGTTAGCCCTCTTGAGACGAAATGACCCAATTGGGTACATGAAGGCTAAACTAGCTCAAAGGGATACTCCTTTTGCTAGGGCTGGTACTAATTCGACTAACGATCCATTGCCCTCAAATGATAGAGTTGTACTCCTGAACAAAGTTAGGAGAACAATCCTTGATGTGGACTTGTTCGAAGTACTCAAGAGGGATAGTACAGCTTGTTATACTATGAAGGAACTTCTTACGCAAGTTAATCTCGCCACCTGCTCTCTGGAAGTCAGCACCATATTATTCGAACTTCAAGCTTTGTTGGATAACGTGACTGGGTGTCTCCTTCAGGACGAATTTGCTACTAATAAGGTCCAAGAGAAACGAACTGCCATGGATGCCGCTTATGAGCATGCTTCAAAGCTCTCTAAAGAAGCTGAAGATCAAGCCATGCACATAAAGCAAGCCAAGACTGACTATGAAACTCGAGCTCAGTCTATTCTTCTCTGGGAAAAGAAAATTCAAGAGCTCCAACAAAAGGTTAAGGAGGCCCAACAACAACAATTGGCATATGACACCAATACTGCTGGCAATCAGTTTGAAGAACTTCTCAACAAAGGACTTGCCGAAATGGAAGCAGCTGAGCAACTTAAGGGAGAAGTAGCTACCCTGGAAGGGGCAAGGCGCTTCACTCAGCAAAGACTTGAGTCCTTTCGAAGTACTTTCGAAAGATTGAGGAACAATGCATATTTTTAAATTTTTGTTTGTTTAATGAATCTTGAATTTTGGTTGAATATTGGTCTGTAATATCCAAACAACGCCATTTTGGCAATATATATGTTACCATTTTGGCATTCCTTTATAATGTTTCGATTATGTTGTTATTATTCGAATCTCTTGTAGGCATGGCTTATATTTCTTTAAATATTTCCCATTAACCTTTAGGATTCGCTTATTATCAGCCAACTCTTCGATTTCATATGCATTGTTTGAAAATATCTTTATTATTCGAAAAGGTCCTTCCCAATGAGGTGACTATTTGCCTAATATTTTATTTTTCTTGTCCATGGGCAATATGACTTTCCAGACCAAGTCATTAATAGTGAATGTTTTACCTTTCACCCTTTTGTTATATGCTCTGGCTACTCTTTCCTTTTGTCTCATTAGGATTTCCAATGCATGTAATCTCACTTCGTCTATCTCAACTAACTCATTCATCATCATCTCCCAATATAATGCAGATGGGATCTCATTTTGTCTTTGAACTCGAATTGATTGTAGATGAATTTCTACCGGTAGAACTGCATCATGACCAAATGTTAGTTGGAAAGGCGTGGTGTTAGTAGCTTCTTTAGGAGATGTTCTACAGGCCCATAGTATTTGGTCTAAAGTCTTATGCCAGTTCCTTGGCTTTTTACCAACATGTTTCTTAATTAACCCTATTATCACCTTATTGGCTGCTTCGACCTGACCATTTGCTTGAGCATAATATGGTGTTGATGTCAGTAATCTAAACCCCATCTCTTGAGCAAATTCTTGCATCTTCCTACCAGTAAACACAAAGCCTTGGTCTGTAGTTATGCTCTCTGGCAATCCGAACCTATAGATAATCTATTTATGTATGAACTCAATAATAGCCTCTTGATCAGCAGCTATTAATGGTATTGCTTCGATCCATTTGGTAAAATAATCTATTCCTACCAGGATATATTTCTGTCCTTTGGACGAAGCGTGATTGATTTCTCCTATTAAGTCTAATGCCCATCCTCTAAAGGGCCATGGTTTAATGATCGAATGCAACTCACTTGCAGGAGCATGTTGAATCCGCATGTTTCGGCATTCTTCACCTTTAGCAAAATCTATAATCTTTGAGCATGCCAATACATACCATATCGAAATAACAACCATTTCATTTTATGGCGCTTGATGTGCCCCCATGCCCCATTGTGGACTTGACAATGCTAAGTATGCCTCACTTTCTCCTAGGCATTTCAGCAAGACGCCCTCCTGGGTCTTTTGAACAATTCATTTCCCATAAGGACATATGATAATGCTCTATATTTTATTTTCCTGTCAACATTCAATGTTGGGTTTTCTAAATAACTCACTAGTAGGCTTCGCCAATCTGCATCTGATGAGGTGTCTATGGCTAGTACTTCGAATCTATCTTTATCACCACAACCTAATTTAATATTTTCTAAATCTGATGGTATGAGTCTAGTAGCCATGACCCTGCCTCTTATTTCGACCAAATCTTCAAAGTTTTTGGTAGAAACTTTATATCCTTAAGCCAACTGTGCTAGGTCATTTGCTTCTTGATTTTCTATTCTGGGTATATGTTGAATATCCATGTATTCGAATTTTTTGAGTAGCCTGTTAACTATGACAAAGTATGTCATCAGATTTTCCTTTATGCATTTGTATTCCTTTGTTATTTGCTTGACCACTAATTCCGAATCACCTTTAATTTCGACTCTAGTTGCCCCCAATTCCAACAAAGCTTCAAGTCCAACAATAAGCGCTCGACCGTTGTTCGAGCAACGAGGACCATCTAATTTATACTTGAATTTTGTTGGAATTCCTTGGAGAAATTATGAGAACTCAACACCACTACCCTCCTTATGGGTCGAACCATCAAAGTATAATTTCCAAGGCTGCATTTCAACGTAACCCATGCGGGCTTTTCGACCGATGAATGGTCCACAATGAAATCGAAATTACTTGACCTTTCACGACTCTTAAAGGCATGAAAGTCAAAGAATATTCATAAGGCTAAAGCCCATTTACCAACTCTGCTATGTATTATTGGTTTTGACAGCATGTGTTTGATAAAATCGAAATGAGATGAAACATAAATATCAACAGGCTTTATATAATACTTAAGTTTCATACAAGAAAAGTATAAACAGAGACATAGCTTTTCTATATTGCTATATCTAGTTTCTGCATCATTCAATACCCTAATTAAATAGTATATGGCTCTTTCGATGCCATTGCTATCTTCTTGTGCTAACATACTACCTATACTAACTTCAGAGGCGGATATGTACAATCTCATGGGTTTTCCCTGATAAGTGTCAAAATGTAGTTATTTTGTATATACATTTTGCGGCACTTATCTGTTCTTTTGTGATATTCTTCGAATAAATTCCCCGCCTTTAGTATAAATGTGTACATAATAGAATAATTGAGTTTTTGTGTAAATATTGTATCATTTGATAGTTTTTCATCTCTTTTATAGGTATTCATTCATAATTGGAGCATTGAGTAATAAAGTGTTGAAGACACGGCTTCAAATGCGCGATTTGGGCATCGTATCAACGAATAAAGCTCAAAATCAAAGAATAAAAATCATCAATAAAGCTTGATATTCATTCATGGTTGGATAGAGCATTGAATAAGCTTTCCAACGCTTCAAACCGGGCTCAATTCCGAGTTACGGTTCTCAAGATATGGCAAAAATAAAATGCTGAAAATAGCAGACCGCGCTTAGCGCGAATAGCGCGCTGAGCGCGACCTGCGACATCAGAATTCTTTAAAAGGGGCTCAAAACACATTTTTAGGTTATGGGTTGGGTATTTTTGAGTCCCAACACCATCACCTTCATTTCTTTGGTAGATTAGCTTAGAAAACAACATTGGAGCTTGCATTTTGATGATTGGAGGTGGATTGCTCTTCGATTGGCTTTGACAACCAATGTAGATTTGTGGTTTATCTCTTCTCCTCTTTGTGTATTTCTCTTTTGTTGGGTTTGTATGTATTTCTACTCATAACTCTTGTATATTTATCGCCTTTGGCTTGTATAAAGTTGCTTTCTGAATTTGTGTCGGTGATTATCTTGGGTTTTACTTTATGTTGGGGTTTGAGCTTTGCTAGGGATAGATTGCTTAGATTCTTACCTAGGATGATTATCTGTTAGTTTCGAATGCTAGAAATGGGTTTAGAGCTAACATTCACTATAGAGTACTGAACTTAATGCCTGCGTCGGTGAAGTATGCGAGGAATGGGTATGGAGGTGTGTGATTGATTCTATGTTGTTGAGATATGCCGGAATGGATATTAAGATGATTTAGGAGGATTCTCAATTTGGGTTAGAAATAGCTTAGATTGTGAGAGGTATGTGATGACACAAGCAGTATCGTAGGCGAGTATAACATGGGTGGTAGATTTAAGTCAGTGACGGGTAGTTTACATTCGTTCCGGACAAGCTGTCTATCTTTTATACTTTTTGTTCATTTACTTTTTGTCTTTTATTTTCATTTCTTTTAATCTCAAACTCATTAACGGTAGAATTGTCGAACGAAGAATCAATAACCAATCTCTGTGGACACGATACGATATAACCTAACCGGTATATATCACCCGGTAAAAATAATACCAACTCTTTGCTTGCCGCTTATACCGCAGCAACATTCCCCATAAAGGTGAAGACAAGATAGGAGGCGGAGAGAGATATCTTTTTATCTTGTCAAATGCCTCCTGATGTGCTTCGTCCCACTCGATGGCTTGTCCTTGCTTTAAGCGAAGTAACAGAGAGAAAGCCTGGGTTATTCCACTTAGATTCGAAATGAATCTTCTTAGAAAGTTAATCTTCCCTATCAAAGATTGCAGATCCCTTTTCGATGTAGGTGCTTTCGTCTCCATAATGGCTTTGGTCTTATTTTGGTTGATCTCGATTCCTTTTTTATGAACCACAAAGCCAAGGAAATCTCCACTGCAAAAATGCACATAAGAGGTTCATTTTAAGCCATATTTTCTCATTCTTTCGAATGATTGGCTCAAATGATGCAAATGGGTTTCTGCAGATATAGATTTGATGACTATATCATCAATATACACCTGCATAAATGTCTCAATAAAATCATGGAAGATTGAATTCATTGCTCTTTGGTAAGTTGCCCCAGCATTTTTTAAACCAAAAGGCATCACTACCCATTCGTAGGTGCCTAAGGCTCCTGGGCAACGAAATGCTATCTTAGCAACATCTTCTTCAGCAATAAAAATCTGATTATATCCAGAGTATCCATCTAGCATACTTAGGTATTCGAATCCTGCAGCAGAGTCTATTAACATTTCTGCCACAGGCATGGAATACTCATCTTTAGGGGTAGCAATGTTTAAATCCCTAAAATTTATGCAAATTCTCAGAGAGCCATTTTTCTTAATAACAGGTACTATATTTGCTAACCATTCGACATACCTTGTGGTTCTGATGAATTTGCAGCGCAACAACCTTTCGACCTCAGCTTTAATCTTTGTGAGAACTGCTGGTGTGAATCTTCTAGGAGTTTGCTTGACGGGCTTCTTGCCATCCTTAATTGGAAGTCTGTGCTCCACTAACTCTTTCTTCAAACCAGGCATTTCGTCATAGTCCCATGCAAAGCAATCTTTGTTTCTCTTGAGAACTTCGATCACCTCTTGCTTGAAGCTTGGGTTGAGTTTTGCGCTTATGTAAGTTATTCTTTTTGTATTGTCATCCCCCAAATTCACCTCTTCGAGTGGATCATGTGCTAACATTTTGGCACCTGAGTCTGCGGGGTCCTTCTCGAAGCCTAGGGATTCTTTATCATAGATGGCATCTAGCCTTTGATCTATTTCGTGTTCTTCAAAGGGTGAGTCTTTCGAGCCATTCCTCTCTATTTCGTTTACTTCAACCATATTGTCTATTTCAGCCTCTGAGGCCGCTTTCCATTCGTTCTCAGCCATATAGGCCGAAATCCTTTCGAAGAAGGAGGACTCAATCATGAGCAAGGTTGTCGAACTCCCAGCCTGTTGGCCATGTTTGCATAGTGCCTTCGACTTCTTCGTCCCCTTTAACTATCTTCCTATCCCAATACATGCCATCATGGCGAAGGGTCATATAATAGTGTGTGTTCTTGGTTTCGTTTATTTCGTCACTTGGGGTACAAGGGGCTATTCTGGCTAGATATTTGTCATAATTTCTCTTATTGACTAAGTTAACTGTTGTCATAAAATAACTCTGATCCGCTTTGATATTCTCCACAATACCATCTTCTCTCCATAGCACTAACCTTTGATGCATTGACGAAGGGATTGCTCCAACACCATGGATCCATTCTCTTCCCAGCAGCAAGTTATAGTTGGCTTTGGCTTCGATCACCATGACCATGGTGGGCCTGCAGCTTGATCCTACCGTCAGATCTACTTGAACTACCCCCAAAGTCTGGCCTACTTTTCCTTCATAATTGGATAACACCATGTTGTGTGGTTTGATGTCACCATCTTGTATTCCTAACTTCTTCAGCATGAAGTGGGGCATTAAATTGACTGCAGCGCCTCCATCCACCAAGACTTTATTTACGCCATGGGCACCAGCCTTTGCTCGAATGAATAATGGCTTTAGATGATTCTTCATGGCTCGGGTGTTGAAGAACGCATACGCTCTTCAAGCGCGTTATCCATCACGTAGTAGCATACTGGTATGTGCTTCATCAAATCTATGGTATCATCCTCCTCATGCTCTTCGATTTCGGTTTCCTGTCCAAACTCAGAAGGTAGTACAGATACCACGTTGCAATTTATGTTGAGTGAAGACTCCCCCTCTGATTCGAAGTTGTCTATCAGCATATCCTCGTCTTCTTCTGGACTTGGTGTGTACTCCTTCGATTCATCTTGTTGTGTTTCAGAGAAGAGTCTCCTACTAACTGGAGGTTTGTCCTCAGGTTGATTATTTGGTTTTGGTTTGGTGGTGCTTGATTCTCCTTGGTTTTTGATCGAAGTTGCTCCTTTATCTGCCACAGCTTCCCTTTCAGCCTTTCGAATTCTTTGTTGTCTTCGCCATTGTGATCTGGACATAGGGTTTTTCCCTTTATAATTTTCTAACCTCAATTCCTCCCTCTTTGCAGTGTTGAATTGCCTCCTATATGTCATGGCATGACATGCATTTTGTTGATTGCTCCTCCATTTGTCCTTTCCTTGTTAGCTCGACTTGCGACCATTTGTGCATTGGTACTTGAGGATTTTGAGCGTCACCCTTGAGCACCTTTAGGATGGGGCTGTCGGCTTTCGTTGAGTGTAGTTACCCTCGAAGCGTTGGCTCATCTGAGCGACTTCTTTGTGGTTCGACGTGGGCGAAGGAATGGTTTAGCTCAGCCATGTTACGATCATACACTGCCACACGGGACATATCAGGCACTTGGTTGCCCCTTTGTGACAACGTACTAAAAACTCCAATAAACTTTCTCCCGCTTTAGGGTAACACCTGAATAACTGATTATCCTGGCGCCAGTTGCTGCCAGTTCGTGTCCTTTGCTTCCTCTCGAAGTCTGCAGCGATTCTCTGGTTGCAGATGATGCTGCATCTGGGACATAGTATCATTTTAGCATTTCCTTTGTGGCACAACATGAGGTAATCTTTAAGGCTGGTATCCATAGCATAACTATCCTCCATCTTGTACTTCTCTTTCTCTAAATATCTTTCCATCTCCTCCATTTCCAAACGAGGTCTCTCCATATCCACCATGTTAACATCTACATCCTCCCCCTTTATGTCATCATCTCCCCATCCTGTAGGTTTGACATCTTCGATTGGGATTTTCAAACTTTCTGGAGCAGAGTATTTCACCAGGTAGTCGAACTTTCCACTGGGCTCTCCCAAAGTATCCCAGATTTCTTTCTGAGGAATGTTAACATCTACATCCTCCCCCTTTATGTCATCATCTCCCCATCCTGTAGGTTTGACATCTTCGATTGGGATTTTCGAACTTTCTGGAGCAGAGTATTTCACCAGGTAGTCGAACTTTCCACTGGGCTCTCCCAAAGTATCCCAGATTTCTTTCTGAGGGGGTGTTGGCTTTGTGATCTGGACTTTCTCCAATTTTAGCCTCGGATGATGCTGTGCCAATCCTTCTTTGTTGGTTATCACGGCCTTGATGCGGATCTCTTTAAAGCGAGCAAAGTCTTGCTTGATCGAAGCCTCTAGTTGCTTGTGGACGTCCTCAGTGACCCCCTTGTTGACTTCGACTAACACATAGTTTTTGTTCTCAGTACTCTTTTCTCCTAATGGAGTGTCATCTTGATCTACTTCCACCGTATTGATTTCTCCAATGCATGCGGGTTCGAGTAATTGGTGCGCAACATCGGAGGGTCTTCATCTACTTTCATTTTGGTTTGTCGAAATTTCAATCGCCATCCTTAATTGCATTTTGAATCGGATCCACGAAAAAACACGTGAGGTTTTGTGGCCTAGGAAACTATGATATTTACAAAATCCTCTTTTCTTTCTTTGATCTAAAGGAGGTATTTTGACATTCGATGGCACAATTAGTTGGCCATCTTTGACAAGCAGATCAAAAATCTCGTCACACTTTGTTACATCGAAGGTATACACCTTCTTTGGGAATTTGTCACTTTTTTCATTTTCAACAATTTCTTTCCCTTTTGTGGGAACTAATAGCTTACAAGAGTAAGGTGGAGCCTATTTTAATTCAGCGAGATTGATTTCGACCTCTTCGAATTCAGGATAGTCTTCAACTTCCTCAGTTTCGACATAGGAAATTCTTTCTTTCTTATTACTTTTAAAAGCCCTAGCCTTTTCGGCCTTGACCTTTCGACTGTCGAACCTATCTCGCTAATTGAGCCATGTCCCTCAGTATTGTGTGTCTAATTTCTTTCGTATAGAATAGTCAGGCCACCGGTGACCATTTCGACTAACTCATGTTCGGGAACTCTTGTGAAACATCTAGATTTCAAGAGTCGAACCTATTCGGATAATCATCTATTGGTTCGATAAATTTCCTCTTAACGGCTAGTTCCTTGGACTTATTTTAGATTGTCCCATGTAAACTGTTCATGGAATAATCTTTCTAAGAGGGTCAAGTATCTATGGACCGGAGGCGATGTGGTGAACCATGTAAAAGCATTCTTGGTCGGGAACTTGGGAAGTATTTAATCCTAAGGTTCTCATTATTTGCTATGTCTCCGCTTGATCGGATACGGCTATGTGTTCATTGTTGATTCATTGGTATCTTGACAAACTTTGTAAACTTAGGGATCTTATATCCCCTTGGTAAATCAGTGTGCATTACATAATCTGCTATAGGAGAGGCATAATTTGGCCTTCTAATCCCTGTATTAAGACCGTTTTGGGCCATCATCCTTTCTATCATGGTGGTTAAATTATTTTCTGCCAAGATGTTGTCGTTTCGAATTCTATGAACGACTGCATCAACATCTTGATTTCGACCCACCATGACAACTCCTCTAGGTTGTTCTTCTCGAAACGCTGGGACTTCTAGCCTTTCGACCCTTGCCCCTGGTTCCATAACTCCCCTTTGTGGTTCCTCTCGAATCACTGGGGCATCTAACCTTTCGATCCTTACTGCTGGTTCTATAAATCCCCTTTGTGGTTCTTCTTGAATCACTGGGGCGTCTAACCTTTGTGCCCTTGCCCCCAAATTAACCCCCTATCTGGCTGGTCTATAGGGTGGGTCATCAGCAATTTGTTCTATGATAGTACGTTTGCTCGAACCAATGCCGGTTACACGCCTTTGGCGGGCGAAAAATCTGCTATTCGACTCATATTATTCGCGTTTTCTCTGTTTGTCACAGTTACATTTTGTACTATTGGGGCGAAGATTTCTTGCATAGTTTGTGCTAACACTTCTATCATATTATGGTTACTATCATCCATTAATTGCCTAAAAGCCATCTGGTTTTCTGTGGTTAGGATAGACAATGTACTATAACCTACTGACCCTTGGTTATTTGTCAGGAATTGATTAGTCCCAGATCTAGACCCTAATTGTGGTGATGTATTCGATGTCGAAGTGTGCAAACCTGCCATAAAAGATGTTGGCATCCCATAAGAGGATTTACGGGTCTATTACCATCGGCGGGTGGTCTAGTTGGTGGTGGGGTGGCGAAATGGGTTTGTGTCCCTGATGGTGGGACAAACCCCCCAGGATACCCAATGGTTCCTGTATTCCCTAGGATCGAATTGTTAGTTGACATGCCACTTGTTCCGTTCGTGGCCATATTACTGGTAGAAGATGCAACAGACTGTGCGTTCGAAGGGATCGCGCTTGACGTTCCCGTCGAAGCAGACGCATTAGTGCCTGTTCTATGTGGGGAATTTTGTTCCCCTCGTTGATTGTTTGGATTAGACATCCTATTATTACGTTTTCTTCTGGGTAAGGGTTGGTTGCTATTAGTTATTCTACCACTTCTAAGGTTCATATAACAACGAACTTAGCACTCAGAAAGAACTTTTATAATGATTATGTCTTAACAATCTTTATTTTGTTTTAAATTTGTAACGACCAATGACTGTCCCACTGGGCGTGCCAACTTGTTTACAGTGGTTTCTGGTAAACAACCGCTAGTCCTCCAAACTATCAAATAATCTTAATGACTGTTATTTAATCTCTCTGGTAACTTGCAGGATCGACTAGATTGATCCTATGGGGTATTGGTCGTTGGGATAAATCTAATAACAAAATTGGTATTCATTGTTAGGACTTGTACTTAGAGTGTTTTATAGATGTTCAATTCACTTCGATTACCATAATAAAGAATCTAAATGACATGATCAAGTAAAGAAACATGAAACCAAATTAAATTAATAAAGGTTCGATTGCAAAGAAATGTTTAAATGCAGAAATACGTAAATGACTTTGAATGTAAAGATTTTAATGTAAAAGCATGAATATAAAAGCATGAAATGTAAAAGAGTTTCTGAAATGTAAAGGATTTCGAATAGAAGAAAACGTTTAAATGCAAGAAATAGTTAAATGACTTTGAATGTAAAAGTATTTAAAAGACATTGATGCGAAAATGGAAGATAGACTGGAAAAGATAAAGAGTTTTACTGAATTATAAATGTTTGGTGTTATCATACGTACATTGTTCGAGCATTCGTTTCCCTAGCCATGTGGTATTTTGAATGTTTACTGAATTTTGTACAATAGATATGACACACGAAATCCTAACACTAAGACTTCTATTTATACTACTTCGACCATAACGGTCTGACTTATAAGATTTCGCCACATTCAGAACATGCAGAACACTGCTCTTCTCTAGCTTCCACGCGTCTTCGAATGCTCCAGCGCATATATATATTTGAATTCCACTCATCCCGCTCGCGTTTGAATTTCAAATGCCTTGACAATCTTCGCTTCGAACTCATTTCACAGACACAGTCTCGTTACCACTTCGAGGCTTCTTTTAAATATATCTTCACAACTGTCATTCGAAGCTCCGAGCTTTGACATGTCCATTCGAAGAACCATTTCTTCTATTCCGAACTGTGATATTCACTTTATTCCAACGAATACTAATCTTGTATCATTTCGAACTTAATTACTTCACTTCGAACCACATATATCAAAATCTTCAGCCAACACCTCCCCATTGAGAAGGAAGACCTGAGAGAGACATTGGCCAAAGTGCAGCAAGAGATAGATGCTTGGAGAAATATGTCTTGTACCTCATAATTCGAGAAATAAAAGCTGTAAGAGCAGGTGAAAGAGAAAGATGACTTGATTGAGATTCTTGAGAAGCATGTCGTGGATATGATGGAGAAGCAAAAGGGTTTATGTTCCTCTAGTATTCGACCAGTCCCTTGTGTCCAGGACTATTCCCGCATTCCTCCCGAGTCTGGTGCTTGGAAAGGTATTATTGACAGGAATGTGTTGGAAAATGAACAACTAAAGGAGCAGGTATAAGTCATTTTTGATTTTTCACACGTATTAAGAAAAGTAATAATTATTGTATGAAAATGAGAAATTATAAAAGTTTTTACAAAAATATTCTTCATTAGTGTCATGGAAAAAATACATTTACATAACTGAAAGGAGAGAGAATAATAAATATTTAAGGGTATAATAGAAAAAATTGCATTAATTATTCATTGGTATTGTAAAGTGACATATATTGTAGTATAATTTTTTTTTCCAAAGCGACTTATAATAAAAAACTGAGGGAGTATCGTGTAACGTTTGGTCAGTTGTCTAAGCATAATTATAGGAAATTAAGTATAGTCAATTATGAAAAATATTCTATTCTATCAGAATATTCTATTTTATCACTATCATGTTAGAATATCTTGTGGAATAAGATAACTTTACTAGGCCCTGTGAGGAATAATTTAAGGGACATAAGCCAAGGCAATTACACCAATATTGAGAGAGAACCCAACAAGTATACTACAGGATGCCCAAACTATGTATTGACCTTATGGGCTCATATCTAGTCGTTGCATCAAGCCTAGACTTAGTCACCCAAATCAAGCCACGTTCTCCCACTAATACATTTGATGAGATATGTAACACCCCAAATTTAGAATTATGTTGCTTATGTGTTTATTTATTAATATTAGTGATTTGTTGCGGTGATTGGATTATTGTTGGTAATATAAGTTCTTAAGTTAGAATTATTTAGAATAATTAAATAATATTTTTATGCGAGTTAATGATGGAATATTAAAGAAAATAAAATAATTAGAAGTGTGGAGATTTAAGGGGCAAAGAGTTAATTGCATGAGAATAAGTGAGGGCATATGACCAAGAGCATAATAAGGGTCTAGGGATACTATATAAAAAGGGAAGAAAAAAACAAGAAAAGATGATTCATTATGCATTATACATGAAAGTTGGGAGAAAATAGACTAAGGCAAAGAGAAGTCAAGAGAGCATTCATCAGTAGATTTTGAAGAAATAGTTTCTAGAAGAATTCTAAGGTAATGGTGAATAGTTGCATGTTTTCAATTATGATGGGTATAAGGGAATGGTAGAATAGGATTTTAGTTCATCCTTTTTGGATTGCTAATGAATGTTATAAAGTAATTGATGATGATGTTGTTTTCTATGACAATTATATGATGAGCTTTATTGTCTATTTACGTGACGATTATGCTTTTGGTTGTTGATAAGTTTTCCTCCATTGTTGAGTTATAAGGGTTTGAGTCATAAACATGAAATTGATGATTGCATGATGTATGTATAATGTTATGAAATCTAAATAGGTGTTGTATGCCATTATAATTATTACATAATTGTAGTATTTCAAATTCTGAGATCGGGGCTTTTACAGAATCGAAATCAGAGGTCTGGAAGACCTCCAACGATGAAAAATGTAGAAAATTATGCATTCTGTTAGTCACAGTTTGCGCTCAGTGCGGAGGTCGTGGTTCGTGTTTTTCGATCGAAACTATTTTGGACATAAATTTTGATTCCTAAACTCAAATGTCGCCCAGTCGAATCATTGGAAAGCTAACACAATTTATAATCAAATGGAATTAATTTTAAGAGTTGAACTTATCATGATAACAAGAATACTTGATGGGGATTGTGCGCATTTATTAGCATTATCATGTGATGATGTTATGATGTATAGTATGCTAATTATAATTGGTTAATAATGAAAATATTAATGTTATAATGAAATAACACGATTGTATGTTTGTAAATATTAATATGTTGAGTTGTTGAAGTTGATTAATATTGATTAATGTTTGCGTATGATGTTGTTATGTTGATGTTGTTATGTTGATGGTGTTATAATGATTATGTATCATTTTATAGTTTTTCATATCTTTTGTAGGTATTCATTTATAATTGGAGCATTGAGTAATAAAGTGTCGAAGACACGGCTTAAAACGAATGATTTTGAGCAATAAAAGAGAACACATAAAGTAAAGAATAAGTTTTTCAAATATTTCAAATTATTAATTTGATTTATATTTATTCATGGTTAGATAGAGCATTGAATAAGCTTTCCAACGCTTCAAACCAGGCGTAATTTCGAGTTACGGTTCTCAAGTTATGACAAAAATAAGATGCTGATTTTTTTGGAACAGCACAGACCGCGCTGAGCGCGAAAATACCAGGCTAAGCGCGCCCTACGACTTCAGAAATCTTTAAAAGGGGCTAAAAACACATTTTTAGGTCATGGGTTGAGTATTTTTGAGTCCCAACACCATAAACATCATTTTTTTTATAGATTTGCTTAGAAAACAACATTGGAGCTTGCATTTGGATGATCTGGAGTCAAATCCCTCCTCGATTGGTGTTGACAAACCAATAAATGTTTGGTTCCTATTCTTCTCTTCTCTTTGTAATCTCTTTTGTTGGGTTTCATATGTATATCTACTCATAACTCATATATAATTGTTGCCCTTGGCGTTGTATAAAGTTTGCTTTACGAATTTGTGTTGGTGATTGTCTTAGGTTTTTACTCTATGTTAGGGATTTGAGCTTTGCTAGAGATAGATCGCTTAGATTCTTACCTAGGATGATTATCTGTTAGTTTCTGAATGCTAGAAATGGGTTTAGAGCTGACATTCACTATAGAGTATCTGATCTTAATGCCTCTGCATTGGTGAAGTATGCTAGAGATGGGTATGGAGGTGAGGCAGTTGACTTCTGGTTGTTGAGATAGGCCAGATATGGCTATTGAGATGATTCTGGAGGATTCTCAATTTGGGTTAGAAATAGCTTAGGTTGTGAGAGGTATGTGATGACACAGACGAGTATCGTAGGCCGAGTATAACATGGGTGGTAGATTTAAGTCTGTGACGGGTAGTTTACATTCGTTCCAGACAAGCTGTCTATCCTTTATATTTTTTGTTCATTTACTTTCTGTCTTTTATTTTCATTTCTTTTAATCCCAAACTCATTAACGGTAGAATTGTCGAACGACGAATCAATAACCAATCTCTGTGGACACGATACGATATAACCTAACCGGTATATATCACCCGGTAAAAATAATACTTTACTCTTTGCTTGCCGCTTTACCGCAGTCAACAAGCACATGACTTCATTTCTTGAAGTTTTGTGGTCGATAAGGAGCATAAATTTTTAGCCGAGGTGTACGCCGACTTTGACGACCTGTGAGCGTGTGTGTTATATCCCCTAGTTTCACTGAACAATCACCTACCTTATCATAGGTATAATGATTATCGTTAGTGGGTTTTTAATGCCAACATGTTACCCCTTCGTTTTCCCTTTTATAACGTTCCTTTCCTTCTTTTTGAAAACATATTTTCTTATTCATTCCTCTCCACAAAACCTTCATTGTCGCCTGCACAATCTAAAACCATTCAACTTCCTCGATCGTATTTTCCAGGTATTCATTCTCTTCTCTCCATCTTTCTCTTCTTTTATTTTAGTTATAAGATGGTGATCATTAGAGAATGCGACAATTTAGGTCATAGAAAACATTTGAGTAGCGATGAGTGTAGGGTCTTGTGGGAGGAATGCATGCAAGAGATGAGGGATGCCCTAGGGGTAGAGGAACTAGAGAGGGTCATGAACAAGATCAATTCTGAAGTTCTAACCTCTGATATTGATTATGACACTGACTCTTCAGGTTCCGTGGAGCTATCGATGGAAACCAACAAATCATTCAGAGCATAAGTTATAGGCTTCAAACAGAGCCTCATCAAAGATGTAGAAATTGCAACGCTTCACTCACTCTGGAACGTTTCCTCCATAGGAAACAAAGATAATGTGATCTTCGAGGCTTGTGAGACCAGGGGGTGTGTTTGTATGTCCCGGCCTAAAGGGGTAAACCCTGAGTGATTTTACTTCTACGTCGGGGTATTAGAAGAGTTAAATATTAGCTTCCCATTTACTAACTTTGAAATCGACATACTCTGAACAACAAATGTGGCCCCTTCACAACTTCGACCAAATAGTTGGGGGTTCATAAGGGCCTTTGAGTTAATCTGTAGGGCTTTGAACATAACCTCAACCATAGGACTATTTTTCTCCTTTTTTGAAGTAAAGAACACGAATTCTAGGAGTTGGGTTTCTTTAAGCGGAATCCCAAAAAGAAGCTTCCTTCAAGCCTACACCTCTAACTTCAAAGGCTACAAGGAGCGTTTTCTACGGATTCAGTGTGGTCCTCGGTGTCCACATGTCATATATGGAACTGATGGTCACCCCAGATTTCCGTTGTACTGGACAAGCAACTCACTCCCTATTTACGACTTTGACTATGATGCCTTAAGTGATTATGAAACTCAATCTCTTGGAATTTTAGATTCATTCTATCCGATCAGGGTTAGAAACTTATTGTCACTATCCTATGATGAAATCCCAGCTTTCTTGGGTGAGTTTCTCTTTTAAGTCTACATGATAGGTTTCATTTTCCTCTGATTAACCTTTTTCATGATTTTCCTTATGCAAATAAGATGACTGACTTGTCAGTGAAAGAACATAAAAAGTTGATGGCGGCAGCTCATGCTTCTCGGAAGGATGCTGGTGGCCCCTCCGAGGCCAAATCAAACCTAGCCGACTTAGAAGTACGCATGCCAAAAAAGAAAAAGATAACGGGTTCAAAGTCGGGCGCATTGGAAATAATGGTCATCACGGCTTCACCCAACAAACGCCCCTAGAGGCTGAGTCGACTGACGAGAATGCTTCAAAGAAGTTTACAACCGTGATGACTAATAAAGTGAACCAAGTCGACTGGGAGGTCTCCACTCTGACGAGAGAAGCTGGCGATGGTTCAACCCGTCCTTCAACCGAGAATAAGTTTTGGTCTGCCGACTTTGACGGCATAAAGTTTCTATATGACCACCTCAACACCACCGAGGACGTAAACAAAGTGAAGAGCCTCAGACCTCAGAAAATCACACAGCATTTAAGCTCATATCTGATGAGGTGTGTTGTTCTGGCCCGGGGACTTTTTGAGTCCAGGGATGTCGTTGACAAAAGACATTCTGAGCTGGAGAAGGAGATTAAGAGGTTAATTGAGAACGAAAAGTCTCTCACTGAAACCAACTCATTCCTCAAGTCCAAAGCACATTAAAGCGATGAAAAAGCAAAGGCTTTGGAAAAAGACCTTGGCGAGAAGGTGAGCACCTTGGAAAAAGAGCTTTCTCAGGTGAAGACCTCTGCTGCCGAGCTATAAACCGGCTTACAAGCTTCGGAAAAGTCCTGCTCCAAACTCAAAGAGGCTTTGGACAAATCTCGGATGGACGTTCTCAATGCTGGAGAGGTAGCTTTTGACCGAGCAAAAGATCAGGTTTCCTGTCTGTATCCCGAGTTAGACCTCTCTGAAGTTGACTTCTTCAAGGTTATAGTACACGAGAAATTGGTGGAAGTCGACGATAACGACAGAGAAGCTGAAGGACCACGGACTGTGGACACCTCTCCCCCAAATCCACTTAATTTTATCTGTTTTTTGAATTTTATTCCAAGTCAGTCACCCTTTTTGGTGGGTGCATTTTGTAAACTTCACAGATAATTGCCCTTTTGGGTTTTAAATTCAGCACTTTGCATTTCGTACTTTTGATTTTAATTCATATGCTTAATTAGCCAGCTTGTATGAATTACTTTCATACTGCTTTAATGCTTTGATTGTGTGAACAAAGATGTGTGATATAATAGCCCCCCAAGTCAAATGGTTTATTTTGAGCCATGAAGACTTTATTGGAAAGGCACAATTCTCTGTTCGCTTTAGCCAACCTTGTTTTAACATCCCGACATGCAACATCTATACTTTGTCGGGCTATAAGTCATAAAGCTTAGACCATATTGATAATGCTTATTCTTTGTAGGCAGACCAGCCCCCAAGTAGTTTTTCGTGGTTTTGCCAAGTCATACCTTATCAAGCTTATTGAAATGACTTAAGGCTTGTTCTTACTAGAAAAACTAGATAGATATGTTTAGGGATTCGGAGGCTCAAGTATTGAGCTCTAAGCTATAGGTTTAGCTTACTCTGCAATCGGGAGCCCTTAGATAATAGGTATGGTGCCTCCCTCGTGTAGTAGAGAGAGAGAACTTGAGGGAATTAGAGAGAGTCGTCCATCAGATCCCTTTCCCATGGCCATAAGGCCTCATTATATAATGTAGCCATCACTAAGGATCATGATGACGTAATTGTCCATTAACACTTGTAACTGATTACTAATGGCTTGTAACGTCTGTAACCGACTCATAAGTATTGCAACATTTGTAACCGATTACTAATGGATTCCGTAATTGAAACCAACTCAGTCTGGTACTACCCGACCAATATAATTACGCCGCGGATATATAACTAGCATGTCTGACGTTAATACTCGACTCTAATCCTGGGGTCTCGCCGAGGTGTGATGGGTAAATTCCACAAGTGCACGAAAATATCGAAGTAATATAAAATATTGTCGAACCATAGAGACCAATGTCAACCTACTATAACCTATCATTACTTTGTACAGCTAAGGCTAATGAATAATTGGATTTTGGAGGAAACTAAGAACTAAAACTAAAATAAATGAGCTTAGGAAATAATACTAAAACGAGGTCGGGGTATGATTTCCGCGTTCCTGAAGGACTTATAGAAAACGGGTACTAATTACGACTAGAACTTAGTTCCGTAGAATATACTAACTTAAAGACTCCGCCTCACGCTCTCGCGGTATTAACTAAAGTCATACATCCTAATCCCAAGATTTTGCTCTCGCTCGCCCGGTAACTAAGAAATATATTTTGTAAGCCAATAATATCCTAAACGCATCTAAAGTGCTCTCGCTGTATTTAGATTTGTTGCCTAATTTCCACTATCCAGTTCGATCCCCACACTCTTGCAGTGTCGGCTCTCACCTTAATTGATTTCTCACTCTCGTGACAAAATCGTGTTAAATAACTCTCGCTCTCGTGACAAAACTATTTAAGTTAGACTTGGAAATTAAAACCAAAATAGAGTTTAATCATAAGTTTGCACCTATTATTTTTTACCGAGTCCCGTTGGTAACAACGGTCCTCATACACCAGACTCAAGACTATTTATCTGGATATGTTACTAATTAAAAAAATATAAATAATTATAGTTACAATAAAAGATGACATAACAATTAATTTGACAAACAAAATAATAATAATAAGTAATGCGATAAAAAGAATAACAATGATAATAATAATAAAGCGGTAAAATGAAGAACCTGTAAATGCGGAAAATGGAAACAAAGAGAACTTGAATTGAAATACGCAGATCAATTTGAATCTAATACATAAATTGAACGATATAAATAAATCCTAAAACTAATTTGGTAATAGTTCTCCGATGTGGAGAACTATTACTTTTACATTCTAAGAAAAAGCTAAGAACTAAAAGTGGTAGAAAAATTGACGAGAGAGAAAGAGAGAGGCCAAGAGAGAGGCGTGTGGAAAATGGAGAATGGCAGCCCTATTTATAGATATGATCCTCACTGAGAAAGTAGGACGTTGAGAGAATTTCTCCTCCAAAAAACGCCTCCGTAGCAATCCCTATGGTCAGTTGGAGAAGTTGTGACGGTCGTCACGCTTGCTTCGTAAGGAAGCAAAGATTTTTAAGGCGTAACGGCCGCTATGGGATTGTGACGGTCGTTATGGGCTTTGCTTGTTGAGAAAATCTTGCCCTGTAATGCGTAACGACCGTTACAGCTTGACTTGAGGGGGTGTGATGATCGTTACACCTTGCTGGGCTGGTGAAGGCGCATTGGGCTGGGCCTTTGGTGCTTTATCTTGTTTATTTATTTTCCCAAAGCCTTTTTACTTGTGATGCACCCCTATTTTTCCATACACCCCACAATTGCACAATTGCTCTTCTTTTGTGGATTTTAAGTACGATTTGCTCGACTCTTCTCGACTTTCTTCGCACATGCCTTGTAAATAGTAAAAACCTGAAAACATAGAAAATACCGACATAATACAAATATAAAGCAACATAATTAAGATAAAATAAAGATATAATCTATGTAGATCAAGCTAAATATACGATACATTTTTGTGCTATCAAGGTGCTGCCCGGTTATCGGCTTGTAAGCCTATCTCGATCTCTTTTTATCGCTCCTAGCCCGGGCAATAGATTTTATGTACGTTCATAAGCCCCCCGAGCATATGGTTTCTAGACCTTGAAGCCTTATGGTCGATTTAATAGAAAGATAAATCTTTGCTCTGGGCCGAACTTCCAATACCGAGCTATGCTTTCGTGCGAATTTTGCTTGAACATGATGGTTACCATTTTTCGCTTTTAAGGCAAGCACTACTTCGCGAGGCTAAGCTTCATTAATTTTGACCGAGCTTAAGGCACATAAAACATCGTTGAGGGACTTATGTCACTCGTCCATGTTACTGGTTTTCAGTTTTTTTGGAGGTGGTAGTTGGCCAGGTAAAAATCAAGGAGCAATTACCATGAAGATCGACAGCTTGTCAACTATCAACCTGGAAAAGAACTCGATAGCTCATGGTCGAAGCAAGCACATCGAAATGAGGTTCCAATATCTTCGAGAGCAGGTAGATGATGGAAAGATGAACTTGGAACACTGTAGAACTAAGAGTCAGATTGCAGATATCGTGACGAAGGGTGTGTAGGTCGAAGTATTTCGAAGACGAAGAGCAATGATGAATGTAGGGAGTTTAGACACAATGAATTAGGTGGTGTGTTGAAAGTAATTCCCCGTGTCAGAAAATCTTTGATTTGATTTGATTTAGAAGTGTGGAAACAGTTTGTTACACACATATTTGATTTTAGATTTAGATAGATTTGATTTAAATCTAAAATAGAATATATTTGATTTGGCTTAGGGAGCAAGCTGACCTAAATCTATAAATAGAGGGAGTATGTAATTCAATTCATTCACAATATTTTGCAGTTGCAAAGTGAATAATAAAGTTTTTCCACAGTTTGTGGGTAGAGAGAAACTCTGCAGAAAATAATTCTTTCTTCTTCTTATTTTCTTTAATTGTTCATTGTCATTGTGTGGTAATATCAATCTTGTTCATCAATATTGGTAGAAATTCATCATAGATATTTGGTGGATTTCTAATATTTTTCTCCTTGAATCTCAGCATTGAAGATGAAGTCTTTGGTCCACTTCAAGTTCTAATCAATCAATAAGATCACATTTAATATAGAATATGTCCATGGCCAATCAATATATAACTGGTTTTGTTATTACTTTTATATATATGCAGCATTTTTCGAGGAAAATAGCATACAGATTCCTTCGAGTAATGCAAAAGGAAATCAAACTAGTGGATGCAGATACAAAAAAAGTTTTCACATGTCAAGGTTCATACGGAAAAAATGAAGAATGTACCAAACACATACGAAAAGTACATGGCATTGTGATGGTATGAATTTGCTCAGAGTAAAAAATTTCGTAACAGTGATACGTTGGTTTTGGAGTATGTTGCGCTTTTCGTGTATGTAAAAATCGATAGGAGTTGATGGGGTCTTTGTTTTTCCTTTGTTTGTTGGATAACATAAATTAAGTATGAAGTATTTTTTTTGTCTGAATGTTTTGTTTTGCATTTTGTCGTCCACTAATTATATACTGCTATGGATGTTTTTTGAAATCACTTGTGCAAAATTTTGGTATATGTAGTAATTTAAACTTAGAATGTTTGGTATTAATTAATATTATAAATTTGGTACTTTAAATTTATAATATTTGGTTGTCATTATATTTCACTCAATTTTGTGATACATGTAACATGTTACTGATGCTTTATTTTTATAGTCAATCAAACATGATTATATAGTTCAACAAATAAACAATAAAGTAGCATGTTATACATGAAACATATTATAATATCACTGAATCTCTTACTATCTAAACCTTTTACCGATTAAACTATATACATGTTATATTAAGTATATCATGATTTACATAAATATCAAATTAATTATAGTTTTGAAAAATATTTTATATAAAATCAAATATAAAGTTTAAAATCGTTGTTATGATCATAACACTAAATTTGAGAGTTGGAATTTACTTAAACTACATCGTAAGCATATATTAAAAATAGAGAATTATTTTAAAAAAGTTCTCTGTATATAAATAGAGAATTATTAAAAAAGACACTGATAAAAATATATTGAAATTTGCAGTGTCATATATCGTTGGGTAGGACCAACCATAGATCATTAAAAGTTTATATTGAAGTTGTCAATATGCATTATGGACTGGCATTGCAAAATGGGCAGGCCCAATATTATAGATGTACATGTACTACAATATATTAGGGTTACGGTTCTCACAATATTAGCTGTTGTGTCTCAAACCAATGGTGAAATTCGGCGAATACTTCCAACCATCTACTTCCAGTAGGTATGTTGAAACTACCTATCATTTGTATGCATTATGTTTTTTTCTATCTATTCCAAAATCATGTCAAGTATATAAATGGATATTGATTTTTTGCAATGACCAACATTGTTGTTCATGTCATTGTCGTAACCCAGAGGAAGAAATGATTTGATATGCGCATAGTGTTAACAAAGAATTTTACGAAGAACATGATAAAAAGGTCGAATCTCTCATGAAAGATGGTTTTCTTGATGAGTCGTATAAAACTGATGATGGTAGCAGTGATGTAACATGGAATAAAAAAATAATAGAGCCTAATATGTTTGAATAACATGGCTTGGTATGTATGTATAACACTAATTATACATCATTCTTATTTCATAGTTTATGATTAATTAGTTCAGGTATAAACTGATGCATCATATTTTCACTACTAGTAAAGCTGAATTTTCCTGCGAATTTGAGCAAAAAATCCGCAGAAAACACTTTTCCTGCAGTTAACGATTCCCAACTAATACCTTCATAGATAATAATTTTCGTAAGAAAATCCGCAGGAAATATTTAACTCTATTTTTTTAAATCATTTAAATTATATATTAAAATAATTATAATATAAAAATAAAAATTTAATTTAAATTGCTTGAGTTTAAATAAAACAAGTTCATAAAACTATTATAAATAACCCTAACATAAAAGTAAAATTTTAATTTAAAATGCTTTGAACTTAAATAAGACAAATTCATAAAACTACAATTTTAGAATTTACTATAAAAGACACAATTATAACAAGTTCTTACATAACCGCATTATTCAAAATAAGTCAAACAACCAAACTACTAATATGCATTTGTCTACTTGTCCACGTAACTTAAAAAATAAAACTATCCAAATTATAACAAATCAACAACAAAAATAGTACAAATCAGAATTCATTACTAAGGTCTTCTTCATCTGATTCTTCAACGCCATCTTCATTACGCAGTAGGTCTTCTTCATCTGATTCTTCGACGCCATCTTCATTACGCAATAGGTTGAGGTTGAGTGACTTGAGTAGATATATAACCTTTCTCACAATTCTTCTTGAACTTTTTTTTGCGTAATAGTCCTTTAAATTATAATTTTCCTGAACAATATGTCAACAAAAAGAACACTAATAATAGTCATGTAAAATTATAAAATTTTTTTAAAATTATAATAAAAAGAATTATGTGCATTGATACAAACCAATATTTACTCTGAAGCACCAATCACTAAAACCAAAATTACTTAATACAGAATAGAATTCACTGTGTAATGGAGTGTTGTCTAAATCATAGCTTGTTAATGATAGAGACTTAAGAGATGAAAATCCATCCAAACAAGACAAAAAGCTGGTAGCACCATCCAGACTAGTAAACCACATGTCTAGTTCTTCCAGATTTTTTAACCCCGTACATGAAAATAATGGTTACTAGGTGAAAATAGATTCATATTTACTTAGTAATTGAGATAACTCTAAATATACAAATTGTGTATGAACAATATTCTCATAGTTACTTTCCTTTTTTATCAACATTTGGTCATATGAACCATTGCCAAGAACCTCAACAGTTTGTTGCCGGCATTCTTCCAAGAGAAGCTGGTGGTACTTATCGTGGCTGCTATCAACCACATCAAGAAGTGTTCCAATGTCATGTCCATATTATTGAAGAGTAGATCCAAACAGAGTCACATAATCCTTCACAAGGAGAAGATGTGTGGCATGTAACACCCCTTCTAAAATACCCCGAATAATTTAATTATTATAATAAATAAAAACCAGATTCAATCAGAGTCAACACGGAAATCAAGGGATGCCACAATTATGAAATAAATAAAACTCCAATTAACTCAGTAGCCATGCTACACTGAGGGTCATTACCAAATAATTTCGATTAATTAAGACCATGTCTTACACAGCGGAAAATACCAAAACTCAAACAGAATAAATCAAACCATAATTATTCCTAAAGTAATCCAAATAACATTTGATTACTAAACAAGTTCTCAACTAAACGTTCCCCAGTGTTACAACCTATCAGAGCATGACACTGACACGCAGACTTAAAAATGACAAGCTCTAGAGCCATCCTCACCAATTCCTGAGCTGCTAACTTTAATTTGAAATTGTTAAAGTAAGGGTGAGATTTCTCATAATTAACATGCATTATAAGTTTCTCAATCAACGATATATCACAAGCATATTATTTCACCTATTCCAACATAGTTCAGATTCCAATACACAATTACAACCAGACAATTCATTATGCACAACCATTAACAATCAGAGAATTTGCAACACTGGAAGACATCCTAACATGTTACAATTCCATGCAATTACAATGCAGACACAATGCATGTGGTACCAACACGTGACCAAGTCACCCAACACTGATCCATCATCAACCGAATACAGTAACCATCGATTCGCCCATACACCACTGGGTCAAGAATCCAGCCTCACCACCCATCATCACCCGGGTAAGGTTATTGGCAATACAAGTCAAATTCCACACAATGGGAATTAACTTCACTAGAATGCATATGCATACACAACACCAGCATGCAACATTCAACACAGGTTATGACCACATTCAGACATCATAAACCATCATCAACCACAACATGATATCATCAACTATCATGAAATAAATCATCACAATGCATAAAGATGCCAAACGCTTACCCTTCAAATGGTAAGACTATCACCGGTATATACGACAACATTAATAACAACTAAGATCAACAACCACCAGGTATATACAACACCAACAAAAACACATGATATCAATACAATCATGAATAAACAGCAGGAAGATAACATACAAGCCTCATTCCATGTTCAACCTGTCAGAACAATCCTATACTCATTCATCCACCATTCTCATAACTCTCATTGTTCACAAATTGGAAAACGACTCTTTTCAAAATAAAATCCATTAATTATAATTTTCTTCATTTTATAAAAGTCAACCTATGAACACACCAATTATCATAACTGAACCAAATCCCAAACATGATATTCTCAACAAATCATGCACACAATCAACAGCATAACATGCCTTTCATTCACACCATTCAGATATCTCAATGTCACAGGTACACTACCTCTTATACACCAAACACACCTCGAATAAATAATCACTTATTTCGAAATTCGACTCATTTTCAAAATAATTTCAAGTTTTAGGAAATATTTTCATTTTATAAGATAGAGCATTAAATTTAAGAAACAACGTCCAAAACGGCGCTCAAAACGGACTTACGGTTTGAAAGTTATGAATTCTCAAAGTTTTAGAATTTTTCAAAAAGTTTCAGTGGAACCTGGTTCCTCCCTATCAGAACGGTTCCACAAAGTTCAAAAATCACGCCCTGGAAAATGTATGGGAACCCGGTTCCTACCCCAGGAACCGGTTCCTATACATTTTTGTTTTAATTTATCTGAACTCGGTTCCTCCCCACTGGGAACCGGTTTCCACGACCTGCAGAATGAAAATCTGCTATTTTGACAGCATTTACCCATTCCAAATCAATTCCAAATATCCTCATACGAGTTGCAACATGAGAAACACCAAAATACATCCATTTTACACCATTATAACATCAAACAACATTATTTCATCATTCCTATTTATTATCTGACACACTAATGGTTTCCGACCTATAATCCGACACAATAGGGACAATTCTACGGAACCCTAGAATTTCTAAACCGGGATTCCTAACATACTATGATCCATACTATTGAATATCAAAACCGATAATACGCATTAATTAATCAAAATCACCCCTTACCTTGTGGGTTCTTCGAATTCTGACACTTCCGGTTTTCCTCCTTCCTTTTCCTCTTCTCAAATGCACGTACAGTGAGTTTTCCAAATAATGATTCCTTTTTCTCTTTTTCCTTCTTTTATTCCTTTTATTATTCTATCATAATAAAAATTAAATAATAATGTGAGTAGAGCCTTTTACTCCTCACACCCTCACTTTACCCTTCACACCACCAATAATTTCACTTCCATTTAATTTAATTAATCCCATTAATCCAAAATATTAATAATTATATTCCCTAATTAAATTAATAATTAATAATTAAAAATTATAATTATTTAATAATCGAATTATTTGGGGTGTCACAACTCTCCCCAACTAAAAGAGTTTTCGTCCTCGAAAACATACCTTAGACGAACAGTTCGGGATACGAGTCCTTCATCTGACTCTCCAGCTCCCAAGTGACATTCCCATCTACTGGCCCTCCCCAAGCCACTCTTACCAATGCGATCTCTTTGCCTCGCAACTGTTTCAACTTCCGGTCCTCAATTCTTGCAGGTACCGCTTCAACGGTCAAATTCTCTCGTACCTGTATATCGTCTACTTGAATCTCATGTGACGGATCAGTAATGTACTTCCTCAGCTGAGATACTGTTCACAGTGATTTCTGGTGAAACAACCGCTAGTCCTCCAAACTATCAAACAAGCGTTATGATTGTTGTTCAATTCCTTTGGTAACTTGCAGGATCGACTAGATTGATCCTATGGGGTTATTGGTCGTTGGCATAAACTTAAAACGTTGGCTAACGTCCAAGGCTTATTTTTAGATATGTCTCAAGTGTATTCTGATTATGATATTTAATGAATTGACAATGTAATAAAACGAAGCAATATAAAGATGATTTGAACATACAAGACATAAAGACTTCGAATTTGCAGAAAGTATGTAAGTGCAGGAATGCTTAAAGGATTTCTTGAATGTAAAAACTTTCAAAATAAAGCGTGAAGTGTAATAGACAGGGATTTAAAGGCAAGTATGTAAAAGCTTTCTGGAAAATAAGAACATTAAAGTAACAGTTTCAGAAAAGTAAAGAGTTTCGAAATGAAAGAAAAGCGTGTAAATGCAAAGAAAGTTAAATGACTTTGAACGTAAACGATTTTAAATGACATTGATGTAAGATAAAGGTAAACTGGAAAGACAAAGATACATTATTGAAAGATAAAAGTGGTGCAATCATACGTACATCATTCGTGCATTCGTTTCCCTATCCATGTGGTATTTTGAATGTTACTGAATTTTAGTACAATAGATATGACACACGAAATCCTAACACTAAGACTTCTATTTATACTATTTCGACCATAACGGTCTGACTTATAAGATTCCGCCACGTTCAGAACATGCAGAACACTGCTCTTCTCTAGCTTCCACGCGTCTTCGAACGCTTCAGCGCATATATATTTGAATTCCACTCATCCCGCTCGCGTTTGAATTTCAAATGCCTTGACAATCTTCGCTTCGAACTCATTTCACAGACACAGTCTCGTTACCACTTCGAGGCTTCTTTTAAATATATCTTCACAACTGTCATTCGAAGCTCCGAGCTTTGACATGTCCATTCGAAGAACCATTTCTTCCATTCCGAACTATGATATTCACTTTATTCCAAAGAATACTAATCTTGTTTCATTTCGAACTTAATTACTTCACTTCGAACCACATATATCAAAATCTTCAGCCAACACCTCCCCATTGAGAAGGAAGACCTGAGAGAGACATTGGCCAAAGTGCAGCAAGAGATAGATGCTTGGAGAAATATGTCTTGTACCTCATAATTCGAGAAATAAAAGCTGTAAGAGCAGGTGAAAGAGAAAGATGACTTGATTGAGATTCTTGAGAAGCATGTCGTGGATATGATGGAGAAGCAAAAGGGTTTATGTTCCTCTAGTATTCGACCAGTCCCTTGTGTCCAGGACTATTCCCGCATTCCTCCCGAGTCTGGTGCTTGGAAAGGTATTATTGACAGGAATGTGTTGGAAAATGAACAACTAAAGGAGCAGGTATAAGTCATTTTTGATTTTTCACACGTATTAAGAAAAGTAATAATTATTGTATGAAAATGAGAAATTATAAAAGTTTTTACAAAAATATTCTTCATTAGTGTCATGGAAAAAATACATTTACATAACTGAAAGGAGAGAGAATAATAAATATTTAAGGGTATAATAGAAAAAATTGCATTAATTATTCATTGGTATTGTAAAGTGACATATATTGTAGTATAATTTTTTTTTCCAAAGCGACTTATAATAAAAAACTGAGGGAGTATCGTGTAACGTTTGGTCAGTTGTCTAAGCATAATTATAGGAAATTAAGTATAGTCAATTATGAAAAATATTCTATTCTATCAGAATATTCTATTTTATCACTATCATGTTAGAATATCTTGTGGAATAAGATAACTTTACTAGGCCCTGTGAGGAATAATTTAAGGGACATAAGCCAAGGCAATTACACCAATATTGAGAGAGAACCCAACAAGTATACTACAGGATGCCCAAACTATGTATTGACCTTATGGGCTCATATCTAGTCGTTGCATCAAGCCTAGACTTAGTCACCCAAATCAAGCCACGTTCTCCCACTAATACATTTGATGAGATATGTAACACCCCAAATTTAGAATTATGTTGCTTATGTGTTTATTTATTAATATTAGTGATTTGTTGCGGTGATTGGATTATTGTTGGTAATATAAGTTCTTAAGTTAGAATTATTTAGAATAATTAAATAATATTTTTATGCGAGTTAATGATGGAATATTAAAGAAAATAAAATAATTAGAAGTGTGGAGATTTAAGGGGCAAAGAGTTAATTGCATGAGAATAAGTGAGGGCATATGACCAAGAGCATAATAAGGGTCTAGGGATACTATATAAAAAGGGAAGAAAAAAACAAGAAAAGATGATTCATTATGCATTATACATGAAAGTTGGGAGAAAATAGACTAAGGCAAAGAGAAGTCAAGAGAGCATTCATCTGTAGATTTTGAAGAAATAGTTTCTAGAAGAATTCTAAGGTAATGGTGAATAGTTGCATGTTTTCAATTATGATGGGTATAAGGGAATGGTAGAATAGGATTTTAGTTCATCCTTTTTGGATTGCTAATGAATGTTATAAAGTAATTGATGATGATGTTGTTTTCTATGACAATTATATGATGAGCTTTATTGTCTATTTACGTGACGATTATGCTTTTGGTTGTTGATAAGTTTTCCTCCATTGTTGAGTTATAAGGGTTTGAGTCATAAACATGAAATTGATGATTGCATGATGTATGTATAATGTTATGAAATCTAAATAGGTGTTGTATGCCATTATAATTATTACATAATTGTAGTATTTCAAATTCTGAGATCGGGGCTTTTACAGAATCGAAATCAGAGGTCTGGAAGACCTCCAACGATGAAAAATGTAGAAAATTATGCATTCTGTTAGTCACAGTTTGCGCTCAGTGCGGAGGTCGTGGTTCGTGTTTTTCGATCGAAACTATTTTGGACATAAATTTTGATTCCTAAACTCAAATGTCGCCCAGTCGAATCATTGGAAAGCTAACACAATTTATAATCAAATGGAATTAATTTTAAGAGTTGAACTTATCATGATAACAAGAATACTTGATGGGGATTGTGCGCATTTATTAGCATTATCATGTGATGATGTTATGATGTATAGTATGCTAATTATAATTGGTTAATAATGAAAATATTAATGTTATAATGAAATAACACGATTGTATGTTTGTAAATATTAATATGTTGAGTTGTTGAAGTTGATTAATATTGATTAATGTTTGCGTATGATGTTGTTATGTTGATGTTGTTATGTTGATGGTGTTATAATGATTATGTATCATTTTATAGTTTTTCATATCTTTTGTAGGTATTCATTTATAATTGGAGCATTGAGTAATAAAGTGTCGAAGACACGGCTTAAAACGAATGATTTTGAGCAATAAAAGAGAACACATAAAGTAAAGAATAAGTTTTTCAAATATTTCAAATTATTAATTTGATTTATATTTATTCATGGTTAGATAGAGCATTGAATAAGCTTTCCAACGCTTCAAACCAGGCGTAATTTCGAGTTACGGTTCTCAAGTTATGACAAAAATAAGATGCTGATTTTTTTGGAACAGCACAGACCGCGCTGAGCGCGAAAATACCAGGCTAAGCGCGCCCTACGACTTCAGAAATCTTTAAAAGGGGCTAAAAACACATTTTTAGGTCATGGGTTGAGTATTTTTGAGTCCCAACACCATAAACATCATTTTTTTTATAGATTTGCTTAGAAAACAACATTGGAGCTTGCATTTGGATGATCTGGAGTCAAATCCCTCCTCGATTGGTGTTGACAAACCAATAAATGTTTGGTTCCTATTCTTCTCTTCTCTTTGTAATCTCTTTTGTTGGGTTTCATATGTATATCTACTCATAACTCATATATAATTGTTGCCCTTGGCGTTGTATAAAGTTTGCTTTACGAATTTGTGTTGGTGATTGTCTTAGGTTTTTACTCTATGTTAGGGATTTGAGCTTTGCTAGAGATAGATCGCTTAGATTCTTACCTAGGATGATTATCTGTTAGTTTCTGAATGCTAGAAATGGGTTTAGAGCTGACATTCACTATAGAGTATCTGATCTTAATGCCTCTGCATTGGTGAAGTATGCTAGAGATGGGTATGGAGGTGAGGCAGTTGACTTCTGGTTGTTGAGATAGGCCAGATATGGCTATTGAGATGATTCTGGAGGATTCTCAATTTGGGTTAGAAATAGCTTAGGTTGTGAGAGGTATGTGATGACACAGACGAGTATCGTAGGCCGAGTATAACATGGGTGGTAGATTTAAGTCTGTGACGGGTAGTTTACATTCGTTCCAGACAAGCTGTCTATCCTTTATATTTTTTGTTCATTTACTTTCTGTCTTTTATTTTCATTTCTTTTAATCCCAAACTCATTAACGGTAGAATTGTCGAACGACGAATCAATAACCAATCTCTGTGGACACGATACGATATAACCTAACCGGTATATATCACCCGGTAAAAATAATACTTTACTCTTTGCTTGCCGCTTTACCGCAGTCAACAAGCACATGACTTCATTTCTTGAAGTTTTGTGGTCGATAAGGAGCATAAATTTTTAGCCGAGGTGTACGCCGACTTTGACGACCTGTGAGCGTGTGTGTTATATCCCCTAGTTTCACTGAACAATCACCTACCTTATCATAGGTATAATGATTATCGTTAGTGGGTTTTTAATGCCAACATGTTACCCCTTCGTTTTCCCTTTTATAACGTTCCTTTCCTTCTTTTTGAAAACATATTTTCTTATTCATTCCTCTCCACAAAACCTTCATTGTCGCCTGCACAATCTAAAACCATTCAACTTCCTCGATCGTATTTTCCAGGTATTCATTCTCTTCTCTCCATCTTTCTCTTCTTTTATTTTAGTTATAAGATGGTGATCATTAGAGAATGCGACAATTTAGGTCATAGAAAACATTTGAGTAGCGATGAGTGTAGGGTCTTGTGGGAGGAATGCATGCAAGAGATGAGGGATGCCCTAGGGGTAGAGGAACTAGAGAGGGTCATGAACAAGATCAATTCTGAAGTTCTAACCTCTGATATTGATTATGACACTGACTCTTCAGGTTCCGTGGAGCTATCGATGGAAACCAACAAATCATTCAGAGCATAAGTTATAGGCTTCAAACAGAGCCTCATCAAAGATGTAGAAATTGCAACGCTTCACTCACTCTGGAACGTTTCCTCCATAGGAAACAAAGATAATGTGATCTTCGAGGCTTGTGAGACCAGGGGGTGTGTTTGTATGTCCCGGCCTAAAGGGGTAAACCCTGAGTGATTTTACTTCTACGTCGGGGTATTAGAAGAGTTAAATATTAGCTTCCCATTTACTAACTTTGAAATCGACATACTCTGAACAACAAATGTGGCCCCTTCACAACTTCGACCAAATAGTTGGGGGTTCATAAGGGCCTTTGAGTTAATCTGTAGGGCTTTGAACATAACCTCAACCATAGGACTATTTTTCTCCTTTTTTGAAGTAAAGAACACGAATTCTAGGAGTTGGGTTTCTTTAAGCGGAATCCCAAAAAGAAGCTTCCTTCAAGCCTACACCTCTAACTTCAAAGGCTACAAGGAGCGTTTTCTACGGATTCAGTGTGGTCCTCGGTGTCCACATGTCATATATGGAACTGATGGTCACCCCAGATTTCCGTTGTACTGGACAAGCAACTCACTCCCTATTTACGACTTTGACTATGATGCCTTAAGTGATTATGAAACTCAATCTCTTGGAATTTTAGATTCATTCTATCCGATCAGGGTTAGAAACTTATTGTCACTATCCTATGATGAAATCCCAGCTTTCTTGGGTGAGTTTCTCTTTTAAGTCTACATGATAGGTTTCATTTTCCTCTGATTAACCTTTTTCATGATTTTCCTTATGCAAATAAGATGACTGACTTGTCAGTGAAAGAACATAAAAAGTTGATGGCGGCAGCTCATGCTTCTCGGAAGGATGCTGGTGGCCCCTCCGAGGCCAAATCAAACCTAGCCGACTTAGAAGTACGCATGCCAAAAAAGAAAAAGATAACGGGTTCAAAGTCGGGCGCATTGGAAATAATGGTCATCACGGCTTCACCCAACAAACGCCCCTAGAGGCTGAGTCGACTGACGAGAATGCTTCAAAGAAGTTTACAACCGTGATGACTAATAAAGTGAACCAAGTCGACTGGGAGGTCTCCACTCTGACGAGAGAAGCTGGCGATGGTTCAACCCGTCCTTCAACCGAGAATAAGTTTTGGTCTGCCGACTTTGACGGCATAAAGTTTCTATATGACCACCTCAACACCACCGAGGACGTAAACAAAGTGAAGAGCCTCAGACCTCAGAAAATCACACAGCATTTAAGCTCATATCTGATGAGGTGTGTTGTTCTGGCCCGGGGACTTTTTGAGTCCAGGGATGTCGTTGACAAAAGACATTCTGAGCTGGAGAAGGAGATTAAGAGGTTAATTGAGAACGAAAAGTCTCTCACTGAAACCAACTCATTCCTCAAGTCCAAAGCACATTAAAGCGATGAAAAAGCAAAGGCTTTGGAAAAAGACCTTGGCGAGAAGGTGAGCACCTTGGAAAAAGAGCTTTCTCAGGTGAAGACCTCTGCTGCCGAGCTATAAACCGGCTTACAAGCTTCGGAAAAGTCCTGCTCCAAACTCAAAGAGGCTTTGGACAAATCTCGGATGGACGTTCTCAATGCTGGAGAGGTAGCTTTTGACCGAGCAAAAGATCAGGTTTCCTGTCTGTATCCCGAGTTAGACCTCTCTGAAGTTGACTTCTTCAAGGTTATAGTAGACGAGAAATTGGTGGAAGTCGACGATAACGACAGAGAAGCTGAAGGACCACGGACTGTGGACACCTCTCCCCCAAATCCACTTAATTTTATCTGTTTTTTGAATTTTATTCCAAGTCAGTCACCCTTTTTGGTGGGTGCATTTTGTAAACTTCACAGATAATTGCCCTTTTGGGTTTTAAATTCAGCACTTTGCATTTCGTACTTTTGATTTTAATTCATATGCTTAATTAGCCAGCTTGTATGAATTACTTTCATACTGCTTTAATGCTTTGATTGTGTGAACAAAGATGTGTGATATAATAGCCCCCCAAGTCAAATGGTTTATTTTGAGCCATGAAGACTTTATTGGAAAGGCACAATTCTCTGTTCGCTTTAGCCAACCTTGTTTTAACATCCCGACATGCAACATCTATACTTTGTCGGGCTATAAGTCATAAAGCTTAGACCATATTGATAATGCTTATTCTTTGTAGGCAGACCAGCCCCCAAGTAGTTTTTCGTGGTTTTGCCAAGTCATACCTTATCAAGCTTATTGAAATGACTTAAGGCTTGTTCTTACTAGAAAAACTAGATAGATATGTTTAGGGATTCGGAGGCTCAAGTATTGAGCTCTAAGCTATAGGTTTAGCTTACTCTGCAATCGGGAGCCCTTAGATAATAGGTATGGTGCCTCCCTCGTGTAGTAGAGAGAGAGAACTTGAGGGAATTAGAGAGAGTCGTCCATCAGATCCCTTTCCCATGGCCATAAGGCCTCATTATATAATGTAGCCATCACTAAGGATCATGATGACGTAATTGTCCATTAACACTTGTAACTGATTACTAATGGCTTGTAACGTCTGTAACCGACTCATAAGTATTGCAACATTTGTAACCGATTACTAATGGATTCCGTAATTGAAACCAACTCAGTCTGGTACTACCCGACCAATATAATTACGCCGCGGATATATAACTAGCATGTCTGACGTTAATACTCGACTCTAATCCTGGGGTCTCGCCGAGGTGTGATGGGTAAATTCCACAAGTGCACGAAAATATCGAAGTAATATAAAATATTGTCGAACCATAGAGACCAATGTCAACCTACTATAACCTATCATTACTTTGTACAGCTAAGGCTAATGAATAATTGGATTTTGGAGGAAACTAAGAACTAAAACTAAAATAAATGAGCTTAGGAAATAATACTAAAACGAGGTCGGGGTATGATTTCCGCGTTCCTGAAGGACTTATAGAAAACGGGTACTAATTACGACTAGAACTTAGTTCCGTAGAATATACTAACTTAAAGACTCCGCCTCACGCTCTCGCGGTATTAACTAAAGTCATACATCCTAATCCCAAGATTTTGCTCTCGCTCGCCCGGTAACTAAGAAATATATTTTGTAAGCCAATAATATCCTAAACGCATCTAAAGTGCTCTCGCTGTATTTAGATTTGTTGCCTAATTTCCACTATCCAGTTCGATCCCCACACTCTTGCAGTGTCGGCTCTCACCTTAATTGATTTCTCACTCTCGTGACAAAATCGTGTTAAATAACTCTCGCTCTCGTGACAAAACTATTTAAGTTAGACTTGGAAATTAAAACCAAAATAGAGTTTAATCATAAGTTTGCACCTATTATTTTCTACCGAGTCCCGTTGGTAACAACGGTCCTCATACACCAGACTCAAGACTATTTATCTGGATATGTTACTAATTAAAAAAATATAAATAATTATAGTTACAATAAAAGATGACATAACAATTAATTTGACAAACAAAATAATAATAATAAGTAATGCGATAAAAAGAATAACAATGATAATAATAATAAAGCGGTAAAATGAAGAACCTGTAAATGCGGAAAATGGAAACAAAGAGAACTTGAATTGAAATACGCAGATCAATTTGAATCTAATACATAAATTGAACGATATAAATAAATCCTAAAACTAATTTGGTAATAGTTCTCCGATGTGGAGAACTATTACTTTTACATTCTAAGAAAAAGCTAAGAACTAAAAGTGGTAGAAAAATTGACGAGAGAGAAAGAGAGAGGCCAAGAGAGAGGCGTGTGGAAAATGGAGAATGGCAGCCCTATTTATAGATATGATCCTCGCTGAGAAAGTAGGACGTTGAGAGAATTTCTCCTCCAAAAAACGCCTCCGTAGCAATCCCTATGGTCTGTTGGAGAAGTTGTGACGGTCGTCACGCTTGCTTCGTAAGGAAGCAAAGATTTTTAAGGCGTAACGGCCGCTATGGGATTGTGACGGTCGTTATGGGCTTTGCTTGTTGAGAAAATCTTGCCCTGTAATGCGTAACGACCGTTACAGCTTGGCTTGAGGGGGTGTGATGATCGTTACACCTTGCTGGGCTGGTGAAGGCGCATTGGGCTGGGCCTTTGGTGCTTTATCTTGTTTATTTATTTTCCCAAAGCCTTTTTACTTGTGATGCACCCCTATTTTTCCATACACCCCACAATTGCACAATTGCTCTTCTTTTGTGGATTTTAAGTACGATTTGCTCGACTCTTCTCGACTTTCTTCGCACATGCCTTGTAAATAGTAAAAACCTGAAAACATAGAAAATACCGACATAATACAAATATAAAGCAACATAATTAAGATAAAATAAAGATATAATCTATGTAGATCAAGCTAAATATACGATACATTTTTGTGCTATCAAGGTGCTGCCCGGTTATCAGCTTGTAAGCCTATCTCGATCTCTTTTTATCGCTCCTAGCCCGGGCAATAGATTTTATGTACGTTCATAAGCCCCCCGAGCATATGGTTTCTAGACCTTGAAGCCTTATGGTCGATTTAATAGAAAGATAAATCTTTGCTCTGGGCCGAACTTCCAATACCGAGCTATGCTTTCGTGCGAATTTTGCTTGAACATGATGGTTACCATTTTTCGCTTTTAAGGCAAGCACTACTTCGCGAGGCTAAGCTTCATTAATTTTGACCGAGCTTAAGGCACATAAAACATCGTTGAGGGACTTATGTCACTCGTCCATGTTACTGGTTTTCAGTTTTTTTGGAGGTGGTAGTTGGCCAGGTAAAAATCAAGGAGCAATTACCATGAAGATCGACAGCTTGTCAACTATCAACCTGGAAAAGAACTCGATAGCTCATGGTCGAAGCAAGCACATCGAAATGAGGTTCCAATATCTTCGAGAGCAGGTAGATGATGGAAAGATGAACTTGGAACACTGTAGAACTAAGAGTCAGATTGCAGATATCGTGACGAAGGGTGTGTAGGTCGAAGTATTTCGAAGACGAAGAGCAATGATGAATGTAGGGAGTTTAGACACAATGAATTAGGTGGTGTGTTGAAAGTAATTCCCCGTGTCAGAAAATCTTTGATTTGATTTGATTTAGAAGTGTGGAAACAGTTTGTTACACACATATTTGATTTTAGATTTAGATAGATTTGATTTAAATCTAAAATAGAATATATTTGATTTGGCTTAGGGAGCAAGCTGACCTAAATCTATAAATAGAGGGAGTATGTAATTCAATTCATTCACAATATTTTGCAGTTGCAAAGTGAATAATAAAGTTTTTCCACAGTTTGTGGGTAGAGAGAAACTCTGCAGAAAATAATTCTTTCTTCTTCTTATTTTCTTTAATTGTTCATTGTCATTGTGTGGTAATATCAATCTTGTTCATCAATATTGGTAGAAATTCATCATAGATATTTGGTGGATTTCTAATATTTTTCTCCTTGAATCTCAGCATTGAAGATGAAGTCTTTGGTCCACTTCAAGTTCTAATCAATCAATAAGATCACATTTAATATAGAATATGTCCATGGCCAATCAATATATAACTGGTTTTGTTATTACTTTTATATATATGCAGCATTTTTCGAGGAAAATAGCATACAGATTCCTTCGAGTAATGCAAAAGGAAATCAAACTAGTGGATGCAGATACAAAAAAAGTTTTCACATGTCAAGGTTCATACGGAAAAAATGAAGAATGTACCAAACACATACGAAAAGTACATGGCATTGTGATGGTATGAATTTGCTCAGAGTAAAAAATTTCGTAACAGTGATACGTTGGTTTTGGAGTATGTTGCGCTTTTCGTGTATGTAAAAATCGATAGGAGTTGATGGGGTCTTTGTTTTTCCTTTGTTTGTTGGATAACATAAATTAAGTATGAAGTATTTTTTTTGTCTGAATGTTTTGTTTTGCATTTTGTCGTCCACTAATTATATACTGCTATGGATGTTTTTTGAAATCACTTGTGCAAAATTTTGGTATATGTAGTAATTTAAACTTAGAATGTTTGGTATTAATTAATATTATAAATTTGGTACTTTAAATTTATAATATTTGGTTGTCATTATATTTCACTCAATTTTGTGATACATGTAACATGTTACTGATGCTTTATTTTTATAGTCAATCAAACATGATTATATAGTTCAACAAATAAACAATAAAGTAGCATGTTATACATGAAACATATTATAATATCACTGAATCTCTTACTATCTAAACCTTTTACCGATTAAACTATATACATGTTATATTAAGTATATCATGATTTACATAAATATCAAATTAATTATAGTTTTGAAAAATATTTTATATAAAATCAAATATAAAGTTTAAAATCGTTGTTATGATCATAACACTAAATTTGAGAGTTGGAATTTACTTAAACTACATCGTAAGCATATATTAAAAATAGAGAATTATTTTAAAAAAGTTCTCTGTATATAAATAGAGAATTATTAAAAAAGACACTGATAAAAATATATTGAAATTTGCAGTGTCATATATCGTTGGGTAGGACCAACCATAGATCATTAAAAGTTTATATTGAAGTTGTCAATATGCATTATGGACTGGCATTGCAAAATGGGCAGGCCCAATATTATAGATGTACATGTACTACAATATATTAGGGTTACGGTTCTCACAATATTAGCTGTTGTGTCTCAAACCAATGGTGAAATTCGGCGAATACTTCCAACCATCTACTTCCAGTAGGTATGTTGAAACTACCTATCATTTGTATGCATTATGTTTTTTTCTATCTATTCCAAAATCATGTCAAGTATATAAATGGATATTGATTTTTTGCAATGACCAACATTGTTGTTCATGTCATTGTCGTAACCCAGAGGAAGAAATGATTTGATATGCGCATAGTGTTAACAAAGAATTTTACGAAGAACATGATAAAAAGGTCGAATCTCTCATGAAAGATGGTTTTCTTGATGAGTCGTATAAAACTGATGATGGTAGCAGTGATGTAACATGGAATAAAAAAATAATAGAGCCTAATATGTTTGAATAACATGGCTTGGTATGTATGTATAACACTAATTATACATCATTCTTATTTCATAGTTTATGATTAATTAGTTCAGGTATAAACTGATGCATCATATTTTCACTACTAGTAAAGCTGAATTTTCCTGCGAATTTGAGCAAAAAATCCGCAGAAAACACTTTTCCTGCAGTTAACGATTCCCAACTAATACCTTCATAGATAATAATTTTCGTAAGAAAATCCGCAGGAAATATTTAACTCTATTTTTTTAAATCATTTAAATTATATATTAAAATAATTATAATATAAAAATAAAAATTTAATTTAAATTGCTTGAGTTTAAATAAAACAAGTTCATAAAACTATTATAAATAACCCTAACATAAAAGTAAAATTTTAATTTAAAATGCTTTGAACTTAAATAAGACAAATTCATAAAACTACAATTTTAGAATTTACTATAAAAGACACAATTATAACAAGTTCTTACATAACCGCATTATTCAAAATAAGTCAAACAACCAAACTACTAATATGCATTTGTCTACTTGTCCACGTAACTTAAAAAATAAAACTATCCAAATTATAACAAATCAACAACAAAAATAGTACAAATCAGAATTCATTACTAAGGTCTTCTTCATCTGATTCTTCAACGCCATCTTCATTACGCAGTAGGTCTTCTTCATCTGATTCTTCGACGCCATCTTCATTACGCAATAGGTTGAGGTTGAGTGACTTGAGTAGATATATAACCTTTCTCACAATTCTTCTTGAACTTTTTTTTGCGTAATAGTCCTTTAAATTATAATTTTCCTGAACAATATGTCAACAAAAAGAACACTAATAATAGTCATGTAAAATTATAAAATTTTTTTAAAATTATAATAAAAAGAATTATGTGCATTGATACAAACCAATATTTACTCTGAAGCACCAATCACTAAAACCAAAATTACTTAATACAGAATAGAATTCACTGTGTAATGGAGTGTTGTCTAAATCATAGCTTGTTAATGATAGAGACTTAAGAGATGAAAATCCATCCAAACAAGACAAAAAGCTGGTAGCACCATCCAGACTAGTAAACCACATGTCTAGTTCTTCCAGATTTTTTAACCCCGTACATGAAAATAATGGTTACTAGGTGAAAATAGATTCATATTTACTTAGTAATTGAGATAACTCTAAATATACAAATTGTGTATGAACAATATTCTCATAGTTACTTTCCTTTTTTATCAACATTTGGTCATATGAACCATTGCCAAGAACCTCAACAGTTTGTTGCCGGCATTCTTCCAAGAGAAGCTGGTGGTACTTATCGTGGCTGCTATCAACCACATCAAGAAGTGTTCCAATGTCATGTCCATATTATTGAAGAGTAGATCCAAACAGAGTCACATAATCCTTCACAAGGAGAAGATGTGTGGCATGTAACACCCCTTCTAAAATACCCCGAATAATTTAATTATTATAATAAATAAAAACCAGATTCAATCAGAGTCAACACGGAAATCAAGGGATGTCACAATTATGAAATAAATAAAACTCCAATTAACTCAATAGCCATGCTACACTGAGGGTCATTACCAAATAATTTCGATTAACTAAGACCATGTCTTACACAGCGGAAAATACCAAAACTCAAACAGAATAAATCAAACCATAATTATTCCTAAAGTAATCCAAATAACATTTGATTACTAAACAAGTTCTCAACTAAACGTTCCCCAGTGTTACAACCTATCAGAGCATGACACTGACACGCAGACTTAAAAATGACAAGCTCTAGAGCCATCCTCACCAATTCCTGAGCTGCTAACTTTAATTTGAAATTGTTAAAGTAAGGGTGAGATTTCTCATAATTAACATGCATTATAAGTTTCTCAATCAACGATATATCACAAGCATATTATTTCACCTATTCCAACATAGTTCAGATTCCAATACACAATTACAACCAGACAATTCATTATGCACAACCATTAACAATCAGAGAATTTGCAACACTGGAAGACATCCTAACATGTTACAATTCCATGCAATTACAATGCAGACACAATGCATGTGGTACCAACACGTGACCAAGTCACCCAACACTGATCCATCATCAACCGAATACAGTAACCATCGATTCGCCCATACACCACTGGGTCAAGAATCCAGCCTCACCACCCATCATCACCCGGGTAAGGTTATTGGCAATACAAGTCAAATTCCACACAATGGGAATTAACTTCACTAGAATGCATATGCATACACAACACCAGCATGCAACATTCAACACAGGTTATGACCACATTCAGACATCATAAACCATCATCAACCACAACATGATATCATCAACTATCATGAAATAAATCATCACAATGCATAAAGATGCCAAACGCTTACCCTTCAAATGGTAAGACTATCACCGGTATATACGACAACATTAATAACAACTAAGATCAACAACCACCAGGTATATACAACACCAACAAAAACACATGATATCAATACAATCATGAATAAACAGCAGGAAGATAACATACAAGCCTCATTCCATGTTCAACCTGTCAGAACAATCCTATACTCATTCATCCACCATTCTCATAACTCTCATTGTTCACAAATTGGAAAACGACTCTTTTCAAAATAAAATCCATTAATTATAATTTTCTTCATTTTATAAAAGTCAACCTATGAACACACCAATTATCATAACTGAACCAAATCCCAAACATGATATTCTCAACAAATCATGCACACAATCAACAGCATAACATGCCTTTCATTCACACCATTCAGATATCTCAATGTCACAGGTACACTACCTCTTATACACCAAACACACCTCGAATAAATAATCACTTATTTCGAAATTCGACTCATTTTCAAAATAATTTCAAGTTTTAGGAAATATTTTCATTTTATAAGATAGAGCATTAAATTTAAGAAACAACGTCCAAAACGGCGCTCAAAACGGACTTACGGTTTGAAAGTTATGAATTTTCAAAGTTTTAGAATTTTTCAAAAAGTTTCAGTGGAACCCGGTTCCTCCATATGCAGGAACCGGTTCCCACAAAGTTCAAAAATCACGCCCCTGGAAAAATGTATGGGAACCCGGTTCCTACCCCACTGGGAACCGGTTCCTACGTACATTTTTGCCAGTTTTTGAAAATTTATACTGGGAACTCGGTTCCTCCCCACTGGGAACCGGTTTCCACGACCTGCAGAATGAAAATCTGCTATTTTGACAGCATTTACCCATTCCAAATCAATTCCAAATATCCTCATACGAGTTGCAACATGAGAAACACCAAAATACATCCATTTTACACCATTATAACATCAAACAACATTATTTCATCATTCCTATTTATTATCTGACACACTAATGGTTTCCGACCTATAATCCGACACAATAGGGACAATTCTACGGAACCCTAGAATTTCTAAACCGGGATTCCTAACATACTATGATCCATACTATTGAATATCAAAACCGATAATACGCATTAATTAATCAAAATCACCCCTTACCTTGTGGGTTCTTCGAATTCTGACACTTCCGGTTTTCCTCCTTCCTTTTCCTCTTCTCAAATGCACGTACAGTGAGTTTTCCAAATAATGATTCCTTTTTCTCTTTTTCCTTCTTTTATTCCTTTTATTATTCTATCATAATAAAAATTAAATAATAATGTGAGTAGAGCCTTTTACTCCTCACACCCTCACTTTACCCTTCACACCACCAATAATTTCACTTCCATTTAATTTAATTAATCCCATTAATCCAAAATATTAATAATTATATTCCTAATTAAATTAATAATTAATAATTAAAAATTATAATTATTTAATAATCGAATTATTTGGGGTGTCACAACTCTCCCCAACTAAAAGAGTTTTCGTCCTCGAAAACATACCTTAGACGAACAGTTCGGGATACGAGTCCTTCATCTGACTCTCCAGCTCCCAAGTGACATTCCCATCTACTGGCCCTCCCCAAGCCACTCTTACCAATGCGATCTCTTTGCCTCGCAACTGTTTCAACTTCCGGTCCTCAATTCTTGCAGGTACCGCTTCAACGGTCAAATTCTCTCGTACCTGTATATCGTCTACTTGAATCTCATGTGACGGATCAGTAATGTACTTCCTCAGCTGAGATACTGTTCACAGTGATTTCTGGTGAAACAACCGCTAGTCCTCCAAACTATCAAACAAGCGTTATGATTGTTGTTCAATTCCTTTGGTAACTTGCAGGATCGACTAGATTGATCCTATGGGGTTATTGGTCGTTGGCATAAACTTAAAACGTTGGCTAACGTCCAAGGCTTATTTTTAGATATGTCTCAAGTGTATTCTGATTATGATATTTAATGAATTGACAATGTAATAAAACGAAGCAATATAAAGATGATTTGAACATACAAGACATAAAGACTTCGAATTTGCAGAAAGTATGTAAGTGCAGGAATGCTTAAAGGATTTCTTGAATGTAAAAACTTTCAAAATAAAGCGTGAAGTGTAATAGACAGGGATTTAAAGGCAAGTATGTAAAAGCTTTCTGGAAAATAAGAACATTAAAGTAACAGTTTCAGAAAAGTAAAGAGTTTCGAAATGAAAGAAAAGCGTGTAAATGCAAAGAAAGTTAAATGACTTTGAACGTAAACGATTTTAAATGACATTGATGTAAGATAAAGGTAAACTGGAAAGACAAAGATACATTATTGAAAGATAAAAGTGGTGCAATCATACGTACATCATTCGTGCATTCGTTTCCCTATCCATGTGGTATTTTGAATGTTACTGAATTTTAGTACAATAGATATGACACACGAAATCCTAACACTAAGACTTCTATTTATACTATTTAGACCATAGCGGTCGACTTATGAAATCTTGCCACGTTTCACCATGCAAACGCTATGTTTATCTAGCTTCCACGTCTTCGAACCGTTTCCAGCGCGCGTTTTCTAACTTCCATTTATCCCGCTCACGTTTGAATTTCAAATATCTGAACTGCCTTCCGATTCGAACTCACTGCTCAACTCCACGCTACTATCACTTCGAAGCTCCTTCTACATATATCATCATATTCGCTACTCGAAACTCCTAGTTTCAATATATTTGTTCGAAGAGCTGTGAAGCAACTCGATTTTCAAAAAATCATTTAAATGAATTTTCAAAAACAATGAAATCGCCACCTAATTTTATTTGTTCTAGAAAGAATGGGGAAATATAGATAAAACCCACAACGTCGGATAAGGCGGTCTACAAGACCAAAAAAGGATTCGGGAGTCGGTTACGCAAAAGGAAGGTATTAGCACCTCTTACGTCCATCGTACTCGATGGGACCCATTTAGTTCGCGCATGTTTGTGTGTTTAAAGTAAAAATGCTATCTTCTAAAAAAAATAAGAAAGAATGAAACAAGGTTTGTTTATTATTATTTTGAGTTTGACACGGTTTCGAAACCGCGTGCCTACGTATTCCCTCGTGCAATGGGAAAGTCAAAACTCCGTAGTTCTTGTTGAAAATGTCTTGGATTGGTTGTATTGATTTTAATTGAAATGTTTTTTGATGACCGCGTATGAGCGGAAAAGGAATTTGAATGGGTTGAATTGATTTTAATTGTAGATGACAAGTACCAAAACGTCGGGATATCCTCTAACGATTCGATACTCGAGATTGGTGATTGAGGTCAACCGATCTTCTCTCATCCAAAATATTTATTACGAAAAGAGTGAGGTGAAACAAAGTTCACTTTTATTAAGTGTTATGGAATAAAATATTTAAGTCATTGGGTTACCCTCTAATGGCCCAAATACTTTACATTTTAATTAAATCGTCGGGCGAACCTCTAACAATTTAATTAAATACCATACCACTATGTTTTTTTTTGTTTTTGTAGAAAAATTGATTTAGAAAACAAATTCAATTAATTAATTTAATTTGAAAGTGTTTTAGGGGTTTGGTTGTGGATGACAAGTATCAAAACGTTGGGATATCCTCTAACGATTCGATACTCGAGATTGGTGATTGAGGTCAACCGATCATCTCTCATCCAAAATCTTTGTTATGAAAAGAAGTGAGGTGAAACAAAGTTCACTTTTATTAAGTGTTATGGAATAAAGCATTTAAGTCATTGGGTTACCCTCTAATGGCCCAAATACTTTACATTTTAATTAAATCGTCGGGCGAACCTCTAACAATTTAATTAAATACCATATCACTATGTTTTTGTTTTTTTTTTGTTTTGTAGAAATTCATTTTTGAAAACAAATTCAATTAATTAATTTAATTTGAGAGTGTTTTAGAAAAACAAGCGAGCCCATACAAGGTGGCTTTATGTATGCTCCTAAAAGTGGGACTAACGTGACACTAGTATTCTAAACGACCGATTGGAACAATCGATCGAATAGTTGTCGCTGTAGAAAAGCCCAGGACCAAACTATGAATGTGTGCAGGTGTGCATTGTGTATGTTTACCTGCTTCTTGATGAGGAGCCCAAGAGGAGGCTATGTGTTCTAATATGATAAACGCATAATTAAACAGTAATTAGAACACACAAGGAATGAGGGTACATGTTCATAAACATATTTATACAACCAAATCGAATTAATTTGAATAAATAAATAGCTTTTATGTTGTGCAAGAGTTGAGCTCCAAGTAGTCTTCAAGATCGGATAAGTCTTGACGCATCGGATGAATACCAAATGAAGGCTCCTACATCACTCAAGATACAAACAAAAACTATACGAAGAATAGATATATTTGCGTTCAATTTCATTCGAAGGTTGAATTAAATTCCAAATTCGAAATCGTAACACAAGAATAATAATTACAATATGATTTTATTTACAAAATGAACCAAATAAAATATATAAATAAAAGTAGTATAATTGTATTTACAATGCTAAATATAAAAGTAAATATGCCAAATATTTTATATATACATACTAAATATTAAACAAAAGTAGTAATTCAAAATTAAAATGCTATGAGCAAGTGTGGATATGCTAAAAGAAATTGAATGCCTTGATCGATCCTTGGATGTCTTCACAAATAGCAAACATGTTAGTATCATAAGTGAGATAAAAATAAATGAGATAGAATTGCAATAATTAGAACATGTGTTGGTAAACAAGGTTATAAAATTGAATGAAGTTAACATGAATACATTTAAATAATCGAAAGCTCAAATCAATATTCAATTCCACATGGCATTTCGTTCTAACTTCATTCAATATCGAGTAAACACAACAATTATTCATGATTATCAATTCGAAAATGAAAACAAATGACAATGGTTCATGTTATTACTCGATCAAGTTTAAGACATGAAAATTCAAGCTCAACGCAAGCTTAAAACAACAAAGACTAATTCCGGGCAGCAACCACATAATCACAAATATGCTCAGGATATCGATCAAAAAATTGCATAAACTCAAAGACAAACACAAACAAGTGTCAAGATAAACTCAATCAACCACGGATTATCAACCAACTCGTATATTTTCATCCATTTACTAACCCGGGCAGCAACTCTACATGCATCATTATATCCCAAAATTCGACTCAAACATGTTTAGCACAAAAGGAAATAGCCGAATTAATCTTCAAGAATCGATTCAAAACAAAATACCACAACTCAATGATAATACAAAAGAAATTAGCTTAACACGTATTGTTATTGTTCTAACAAACTCGAAACATAGCAAAATGGATTTAAAACCATCAAAAATCAACGACATTAAATCCGGGCAGCAGCTATATGTGTATCATCATACCCCAAAATTCGAATTAAACATGATAATTTGACACCACGACCAAACTTCAATCAAGTACTTATCGAAATTCCGGAACAACACATATTATCACAGTTTTTCAGCAAGGTATTACAAATCTATATCAGAATAAAATCAAATTCTGCATCATCATCATGAATAACCAACCTTTCGATCAAAACAAACTACAAACGGCACAAACTTCATCCAAAATAAATAGAAACGGACAGCATAACAGAACAAACTCGAATGGTTGTTCTCGAATGGCAACACAATAATATCAAACCATTAGAAATTAATCCAAGACTGTCACATCAGCAAGTTGTCATTTAAACCGGACTCAGGATTATGAAATTTTACACAAGATCTCAAGGAAATAGTTCAAACTCAAAGCTATCACCATATTTTCACAGAAAATTCGAAACACACGGTAGCATATCATGACTAACAGTATTGCAGAAAATTGTCACAAAATCGATCATAACATTTCTACTTATCAAACATGGACAGCATAACATTTATACAATCATAAAAACTCTTTACAGCATCATAATCGATCAAACAAAAAAAAGAGATGGAATTTAAAGGTTACCAAAATCAAAGCTGATGTTGCTGTTGATTTGTCGTTGTAACGACTGGAATGGCGAAGGTTGATGGTTGTTTGAAATTGTATAGATGCAATAAATCCTTAACTGTAGATTGACCAAGAGCCGAAACTATCCCTTGATTCTGTTGAATGTCTTCCCGTGTATAGAGTTCTAGAGTCCTAGAACTCGTGAGCAAACACCTTCCCATTTCGGCCAATGTCAAAGCTGATGTTGTTGTTTGTTGTCCGGGTCTGTTGCGGTTGAGTAAGGTGATGACGCTTGGTTGCTGGTGCTTCACGGCAGAGGAAATGAGGCAGAGGGAATTCGGTGAGGATGGAACACGATGGTGTTTGACGATTTACGATGGTGGAAAGGATGGGAGGTTTCCGGCTGAAGGGAGTGTATGTGAAACAGAGTGTCGAAGGTGTTACGGGGATCGACGGCGATGGAAGCAGCGAGAGTGGAGATGGAGAGGAAGGTCGAAGCTGAAGGTTGATGTGAGAAGCAGAGACGTAGCAGAAAGGTGGTTGAGGTACGACGGTGAGGTTAGCGGCCAGAGAATGAAGGAGAGCAGCGACGGAGGGGGGTTTCACGGCGGAAACAGAGAGAGTGAGAGGGAGTTGCTGGGTGAGTTTCGACAAGAGCGGTGAAGAGACAGAGGGTTAAGGTTGATGCGTGAGAACAGGGATGGTGACGAAAGTGTGAGGTTAAAGGGGGTTGGGAGAAGTTGCAAGGTGACGGCAAGAGAGGGAGGTGGTGAGATAATGATGGTTACAGGGAGAGCGTTTTGACGAGGCTGAGGGTTGTTAATGGAGGAAGTAGTAGGTGAATGGCGAGAGGGACGGCGGTTTGGGATGAAGTAGCAGGGTGTGTGAGGAGATGTAGCAGATGGGAGGTGAATGAAGTTTGTGAAAGAAACAGAGAGGGTTTGTGAAGGGGAAGATGATAGATGGTGGTTGGATGAAGAAGGAGGTTACGATGAAGAAGAAACTTCTTCGGCATTTTCTTTTTCCAGATTTTCGGCCTATGTTTATTTCCCTCTGCCTCCGCCGTTTACATTTTTCCGTTGGTTTTTCTTCCCTCCTTGAAAAGTAAATTATAACACACATATATATACCCAATAAATTAGGGTTTAGCAATTTTTTAAAATGCCAATAATGCCCTTAATTATAAATTGGGCCATAAAGCCCAAAAGAGTAAAAATTAACTTATCCAATAACATTTTTCTTTTCATTTTTAGAGATAAAAATTAAACATCTAAATTGTCAAAATTGATAAAAGTTTGGACAATAAATTATCCGAAAAATAAAATAAGCATATTAAAATAAACTACGGGTTTCATAGATTAAAGAAAAATTATCGACATAATTAAAATTGAAATAAAACGATAATAAAAAATACCTGATTTTAAAACACTTACGGTTAAAAACAAAACTTCGAAAATGTATCGAAAAATTAGAGAGATCACATTTTCATGATCCACACGACACGTAGATTCATAAAGCAGTGAGTTAGAGGCGAAAGTTTGAAATATTTTCCCGCTAATTTTCCGCACAGTGTCGAATCGCTTTTAACAATCTGTTTGTAAAACCAAAATATCGATATCATCGACATATAAATCAACTTAAAATGACACAGTAAACAGGTAAGGAGGTAAAAATGAATGAAGTGAAATATCAGGCATTTTATAATTATAAAATGATGCAAACGTCAATTTAAACTGACTTTTGGTCAATTTAAATACAACGAAATGATGCATATGCAATGGATGAATGACTGTTTAATGCAATGACCTAATGGAAGCGTATGCAGATGAATGCAAAGCCTAAACCAGATAAAATCGAGATAGGAGGGCAAATTTTGGGGTGCAACAAGCTGATTCTTTCATTTCAAATCATGGCATTTGCCTTATTCCAATGAATACTAACATCATTTCATTTCGAGCTCAGTGACTCCTATTCGAATCATAGATATCAAAATCTTCAGCCAACAAAATGCCCCTTTAAAATATGTATTTCGAATCTCTTTCTGAGAAATACTTATTTTAAATATATCCACAAGATTTTGATGTGACCCTGAGTAATTATGACACTGTGTATGATTTCCATTACATCAGTCACGACGGCTCTTGGGTTTCCGAACCGTTTCAAAACAGTTACCACGGTATGGTGCGGTTATTAAAGACAATGATTATCTTTAAACATGCTTAATTCCAATGCTTACTACGCCACCTCACCCGTATCCAACCCACGTTCTCCACGATTCGACCTTAGTTGACTATCGTTTCAAATTCCTTACTATAAAACCCATGAGACTTAGTCTTTCTATTCTTTTTCCACACTCTGAACCTTTCTTCTTCTCTCTTTGCTGAAAAACCCTAAAATCTTAACAGCTTTTAACAATGTCTTCAACAACAACATCTCAGAAAAAGATTTCTAAGAAAAAGACCAAGAACACTGGAGCGATTCTGGAAAGCAAGGTTGACACTCACCAAGGCCAATCGGTACTCATTCCTCAAGGCATCTCGAAAGAACAAGAACTCCTGTACGCTTCCCAGGTATTAATCCCAACCAATGCCTCTAGAAAGAGATTTGCCCTAATGGGCCCTCTCACAGTTTTTGAGATCCTGAAGGATACTAGAACCATATTTCCTGTCTGTTATGATTATAAACCTTTGTTCAACATAATGGAAAACCCTAGATTAGACACTGATAATGTGAATAAACCCTCAGTTTCAAAAGACATAGAGACCCCCATGGCTCCCCCAAAGGACCCTTTCATTTTGGACTATGTGAAAAGCAATTTTAAACCATTTCGATCCTGTCCTACTGTTGATGTAGCGTACCAGAACTGGTTTGCTAAAGTAGAGGTTAAGAAAGCCCATCAGTGGGAGGAATTAGGTATTTACAACCTTATCAAATTATCGAAACCAGGCTTTACCTACAACCATCCTCTACTATTTGCATCCCTGTACTTCTGGGATAGTACCTACAACACTTTTCATCTTCCAGGAGGAATGATCACCCCTACATTTTTTGATATAGCTGCCATTACTGGATTATCACCACTAGGAGAAACATACATTCCTGATTCTGAGGAGCATTCGAGCATAATTGACTTCGACATCAAGTTAGCTAGCTTTTCCAAGTTTATCAGCCATTATCACAATGAAGGTGGTAGTGTTTCTGATGTTGAACACATTGCTTTCCTCACCCTCTGGCTATCAAGATACGTCTTCTGCAGTAGATCGCTTCAAGTGGCTAGCAGGTTCATCCCTCTAGCAAGGGATTTACATGAAAATAGGAGGATTAACTTAAGTGAACTCCTATTAATTGACCTATATGAAAGTTTGAGGTCTTTGAGCTTAAAATCCCATACTCCTAAGAATATCTTGCTATGGTCCTTTCGGTTGCTTGACTATGGCTTAATGCCATGTTCGAATCTTCACTTTCTACTGCATACACCATTGTTGAGCAAGACCCAGAAGTGATGGATCGAAATATTGAGGGCACGAGGTTAAGGAAACTAACTCCAAGTGATGACAAGGCTGATTTCCAGATTCTATTCTCTCAATACATTATGCTCTTTTCTAAGAAGCATAAGTTCGAAGAAACTATGGCGCCTTTCGAGGAATTATGGACCATCATGGTTTACTATGCCTTTTCCGGAAGCTGCCAAGACTAAAGAAATCCAAGACATCTGGAAAGCCTTTTTGCTCCCAAGACTAATTTCTTCAAGAATCACTCCAACCAAGAATCAAATCCTTCTATTCGCCTACCAACCCAACTTTGTCTCGAGACAATTTGGTTTATGCCAACTGATTCCTGAACCACTCTTTCAGACTCATGACTCCATTACCTCTGGTCGAACTTTCAAGGCTAGAAGCCAAACTTCAGAAGAACAATATCAGGATTTTGCCCAATTTAAATTGATCTCTTTCGAACCATCTTATTTTGCATCCAAAGGTTTTCTGGATTGGTGGAGTAGATTCTACCAGTCTTGTATGTTTGACACTCTTATTATCGAAGAGAAACTAACTGCTGCATTCGATGTGCAGGTACATAAAAAGAAAGGTATATTCACTCACGCTCAAGAAATCAAAGCTTTTCAAACTTACTTCGAAACAACTTATGATCTACTCGCTTGGAGTCCACGATATATCGAGCATCCCAAACCTTGAAGGAAAAGTTTAAAAAATCTCTAAGTTCGACTTCCTTGGATGTCACACGAGGATAGGTATAGGTTGGCATTCGAAATGCATCCACCTAAGTTTCCCAGCCTACCTACCTCAGAACTGGCTCTGGCTTGGTTTCCTCCATACCCTTGGTGGTTGACTTGCAAAGAGATGTTCAAATACAAATCTCAAAGGAAACTAAAGCCATCTGAGACTGTGACATGGGCTCGACACTAGCTCCATAATTTCCCAGGGCATCTTCGCTATGACCTTTCTGCCATGTCGATTCTTTCGAATGAAGGCGCAGGTGCGAATGCTTAGGAAATCCCAAATAAGTCTTTCTTACTTTATTTTAACATTCTGTCTTATGTGTTTCATTTTTCAGCTATCAGAATAAAGACTGTTGCATCAAAGACCAAGGAAGGAAGTAGTTCTCAGACAACTATCGAAGCTAATGCCAGTGTGCCCAAAGCAATTCCAACAATCACTCCTGCAACAACAACAACAAACACTATTGCCCCAACTCCAACTCCAACCATTTCTTCAATTCCAACAACTACTCCGTCTCAAACAATCGCTCCAGCCCCAAAGGTAAACAATTTATTCGGGTATTTCGAAATAGGCTTTCGCTCATGCTCGAGATCTAACTTATGTTCGTACCATTTTAGACTAATAAACTCCCACCAACTACTCCAAAGAAGATAAAACCTAGTAATAGTGGAAAGACTCTCAAGGCTGGGGAAAGTTCACCAATAGTTTTGAGAAAGAAACAAAAGAAAGATACTCCAAAAGAGACTAACGTCTCTGGACTTGATTCCAGGGATGTTGCTCCCTCACCAAAATCCAAAAATCCACCTTCGACCTCCAACTTAATGTTGGAACACATAGACAGCAACATATCTGCAGATAATCCACAAGTGAATTCACTTCGAATTTTTGACAATGATTATTCGTACCTTAGTTATAAGTTTCTAATCTTTCTTTATTTGTGTAGGATGATTCAACTCCGATCCCAACTACTTCGACTCCTCCCCCACAAACAGTTGTTCCGATCCATTCTTCTCCTCGTGGAGATTCAAGTAATCTGGTGCAGAACAAAGGCTCTTCTAATATGGCAATTCCAACCGGAGCTTCTGAACAGCCAGATGACCAAGGTACTTCGCCTCCTCTCAAGGAGACCAACGAAATGATGCTTGAAGATGCTACCGAAGTGCCTCCAGAGACTTCTCACCCAGAATCTCCTCTCAAAGTCCCTCAGGAGAGCGAAAGGGCAACTCATACTGAAGAAGAAAAAACCAATACCTCCCAGGAGAGCGAAGATTCAAGTGAGGAAGGATCTGAGGATGAAGAAGGAGAAGATGCTCAAGAAGGTTCGAGCGAAGGGACGGAATCTGATGCTGAAGGTAAACAGCGGGATAACATCGAGGTAGTGGACTTGATCGATGATGAAGAGGATGATGAAGCAGCAAATAATGAAGGCGGTGATGTTCCCACTAATGAGCCAATGGAAGTTGAAATGGATGTCACTCCATTGCGTATGGAGCTTCCAGAATCTTCCAAATGCCAGACAGCTGAAGAGGAGTTAGCCCTCTTGAAACGAACTGACCCTATTGGGGACATGAAAGCTAAACTAGCTCAGAGAAACACTCCTCTCCCTAAGGCTAATGCTGGTTCGACCTCTGACTCAGTGCCTTCTGATGATAGGGTTGTACTTCTTCACAAGATTCGAAAAACAATCCTTGATGTGGACTTATTCGAAGTGCTCAAAAAAGATAGTACAACCTGCTTTATGATGAAGGGCCTTCTCAATCAAGTCAATCTCACCACCTGTTCTTTGGAAGTTAGCACCATTTTGTTTGAACTTCAATCCTTGATCGATAACGTAACTGGATGTCTCCTTCAAAACGAATCCGCTGGCAACAAAGTCCAAGAGAAACGAAGTGCAATGGACGCTGCTTATGAACATGCCTCGAAACTTGCTAAAGAAGTTGAAGACCATGCCATGCATATCAAGCAAGCCAAAGTTGATTATGATCTTCGAGCTCAATCCATTCTTCAATGGGAGGCAGATTCGAACACTTCAACATAAAATTAAGGAAGCCCAGAGAACAACTTGCATATGAGTCCAATACTTTTGGCAATCGATTCAAGAGCTTCTAAACAAAGGGCTTGCGAGAGAGGCGGTGAGCGGTGAAGGGCAAAGTTGCTATGTTGGAAGGAGCCCAGTCTACTCGGCAAGCTTGAGTCTTTTAAGAATATCTTCGATCGATTAAGGAACAATACCCATTTATGAAGCTTATTTATTTAAAGCTACCTTGTATTTTAGTTGAATGTTTATTTGTAACACTTGACAATGCCATTTTGGCAATTAATCTCACCATTCACCATTTTGGCATCTAGTTATATGTTTATAATTATGTTGCTAATATTCGAGTCTCCTGCAGGCGTGGTTTATATTTCTTTAAATACTTCCCATTAACCTTTAGGATTCGTTTGTCATCTGCCAACTCTTCGATTTCATATGCATTGTTTGAAAATGTTTTCACTATTCGAAAAGGTCCTTCCCAATGAGGTGACCATTTACCTAACGCTTTATTTTTCTTGTCTATGGGCAATATAACTTTCCAAACTAAGTCATTAATACTAAATGTTTTACCTTTCACCCTTTTGTTATATGCCCTGGCCACTCTTTCCTTTTGCCTCATCAGGATTTCCAATGCGTGCAATCTAACCTCATCCAACTCAATTAATTCATTCATCATCATTTCCCAATATAATGAAGATGGGATTTCACTTTGTCTGAATTGATGGTAGATGAATTTCTCGTAAGGCGCATCATGACCAAATGTTAATTGGAAAGGTGTAGTATTAGTAGCTTCTTTAGGGGATGTTCTACAAGCCCATAATATTTGATCTAAAGTCTTATGCCAATTTCTTGGTTTTTTACCAACATGCTTTTTGATTAAACCTATTATTACTTTGTTGGTGCTTCGACCTGACCATTTGCTTGAGCATAATATGGTGTCGATGTTAGCAACAAATCCACTTCTCGGGCAAATGCTTGCATCTTTTTACCAGTAAACACAGATCCTTGGTCCGTGGTTATGCTCTCTGGCAATCCAAACCTATAGATGATATGTTTCTGTATGAATTCGATGATAGCCTCTTGGTCTGCAGCTACTAATGGTATTGCTTCGATCCATTTGGTGAAATAGTCTATTCCTACCAGGATATATTTCTGACCCTTAGATGAAGCAGGATTGATTTCTCCTATTAAATCTAAGGCCTGTCCTCTAAAGGGCCATGGTTTAATGATCGAATGCAACTCACTTGCAGGAGCATGTTGAATTCCTGCATGTTTCTGGCATTCTTCACATCCTTTGGCAAAATCTATACAATCTTTGAGCATATTGGGCCAGTACATACCATATCGAAATAGCAGCCACTTCATTTTATGGCCCTTGATGTGCCCACATGCCCCATTGTGGACTTCTGATAGTGCTAGATATGCCTCACTTTCTCCCAAGCATTTTAGTAACACGCCTTCTTGGGTCTTCTTGAACAATTCATTTCCCATAAGAACATATGACAATGCTCTATATTTTATTTTTCTATCCACATTCAATGTTGGATTTTCTAAATACCTTATTAATGGATTTCGCGATCATACGCCAAAGTGTTTATGGCTAATACTTGAACCTATCTTTATCACCATAACTTAATTTAATGTTTTCGGATCGATGGTGTAAGCCTAGTAGCCATGACTCTTCCTCTTATTTCGATCAAGTCCTCAAAGTTTTTGCGGAAACTTTATATCCAAGCCAATTGTGCTAGGTCATTTGCTTCTTGATTTTCTATTCTTGGTATGTCTTTGAATATCCATGTATTCGAATTTTTGAGTAGCCTATTAACTATGACAAAGTATGTCATCAGATTCTCTTTTATGCATTTATATTCCTTCCTTATCTGCTTGACCACTAACTCTGAATCACCTTTGATTTCGACTCTAGTTGCCCCCAATTCCAACAAAGCTTCAAGTCCAACAATGAGCGCTTCGTATTCGACCGTTGTTAGAACGAGGACCGTCTAATTTATACTTGAATTTTGTTGGAATTCCCTCAGGAGAAATTATGAGAACTCCAACACCACTGCCCTTTCTATGGGTCGAACCATCAAAGTATAACTTCCAAGGTTTCATTTCGACATAACCCATGACAGGCTGTTCGACCAGTGAATGGTCCATAATAAAATCAGAAACTACTTGGCCTTTCACAGCTCTTAAAGGCATGAAAGTCAAAGCATATTCTGTCAAAGCCAACGCCCATTTACCAATTCTGCTATGCATTATTGGCTTGGAAAGCATGTGCTTAATAACATCGAAATGAGATGAAACATAAACATCAACAGGTTTTATATAATACTTGAGTTTCATACAAGAAAAGTATAAACAAAGACACAACTTTTCTATATTACTATATCTAGTTTCTGCATCATTCAACACCCTACTTAAATAATATATGGCTCTTTCGATGCCATTACTGTCTTCCTGTACTAACATACTACCTATAGTAAGTTCAGACGCAGATATGTACAATCTCATGGGTTTTCCCCATGAAGGTGGAGACAAGATCGGAGGTTGAGATAGATATCTTTTAATCTTATCGAAGGCCTCCTGCTGTGCTTCGCTCCATTCGAAGGCTTGGCCTTGCTTTAAACGAAGTAGTGGAGAGAAAACTTGAGTTTTTCCACTTAGATTCGAGATGAATCTTCTTAGGAAATTAATCTTCCCCAACATCGATTGTAACTCCTTTTTCGATGTGGGGGCTTTAGTCTCCATGATGGCTTTGGTCTTGTTCTGGTTAATTTCAATTCCTTTTTATGAACCACAAAGCCGGAAATCTCACACTGCACAAAAATGCACAAGGATTCATTTTTAAGCCATGTTTTCTCATCCTTGCGAATGATTGGCTCAAATGATGCAGATGATTTTCTGCAGATATAGATTTGATGACTATATCATCAATGTACACCTGCATAAATGTCTCAATGAAATCATGAAATATGGAGTTCATTGCTCTTTGTAAGTTGCCAACATTTTTAAACCAAAAGGCATCACTACCCATTCATAGGTGCCTAAGGCTCTGGGCAATGAAATCTTGTCTTAGCAACATCTTCTTGACAATAAAAATTTGATTATAACGGAGTATCCATCTAGCATACTTAGGTATTGAATCTGTGAGAATCTATTAACATTTCTGCCACAGGCATAGAGTATTGATCTTTGGGGGTTGCAGTGTTTAGATCCCTAAAGTCTATGCAGATTCTTAATGAACCATTTTTCTTAATAACAGGTACTATGTTTGCTAACCATTCGACATACCTTGTGGTTCTGATGAATTTGCAGCGTAGCAACCTCTCGACCTCTGCTTTGATCTTCGTGAGCACTGCTGGCGCGAACCTCCTGGGAGTCTGCTTGATGGGCTTCTTGCCATCCTTAATTGGAAGTCTATGCTCCACTAACTCTCTTTTTAAACCAGGTATTTCGTCATAGTCCCATGCAAAGCAATCTTTGTTCTGTTTGAGGACTTCGACCACCTCTTGTTTGAGGTTTGGGCTGAGTTTCGCGCTTATGTAGGTGATCCTTTTTGTGTTGAAATCCCCCAAATCCACTTCTTCAAGTGGGTCCTGTGCCAACATCTTAGCGCTTGAGTTTGTTGGATCCTTCTCGAAGCCCAAGGGTTCTGTATCATAAATGGCATCAAGCCTTTGATCTATTCTATTCTCGTCACAGGGTGAATCTTTTGGTCCATTCCCTTCGAGTTCGTTTACTTCAACTGTATGTTCTATTGCAGCCTCTGAAGCCGCTTTCTCTTCATTCTTAGCCATATAGGCCGAAATCCTTTCGAAGAAAGAAGATTCAGTCATGGGCAGGGTCTTCGAACTCCCAGCCTGGTGGCCGTCTTTGCGAAGTGTCTGCGCCTCCTTCATCACCCTTAATGATTTTCATATCCCAATACATGCCATCATGGCGAAGGGTCATATAGTAATGTACATCCCTTGTTTCATTCAGTTCATCACTTGGGGTGCGAGGAGCTATTCGGCGGATACTTGTCATAATTCCTCTTGTTAACTAGATTGTTGTTGTCATAAAGTAGCTCGGTCGCTTGATGTTCTCTACTATCTCATCCTCTCTCCAGGACTAACCTTTGGTGCATCGGCGAAGGGGCCCCGCCATGAATACATTCTCTTCTCAATAGCAAGTTATAATTTGCCTTGGCTTCGATCACCATGAACATGGTGGGTCTGTAGCTTGATCCGACAGTTAACTCCACTTGCACTACTCCCAACGTTTGTCCTACCTTCCCTTCATAGTTAGATAAAACCATGTTGTGAGGTCTAACATCACCGTCTTGAATGCCTAACTTTTTCAGCATGAATTTAGGCATCGTTATTCAGCGCCCCATCTACTAAGACCTTGTTCACCCCGTGGGCTCCAGCCTTTGCTCGAATGAACAGTGGCTTTAAATGATTCTTCATTGTGGGATCTGGGTGTTCGAAGAATGCGTTCTGCTCTTCGACTGCGCCATTATCCATTACGTAATAACGATGATGCGTGTTTCATCGAATCAATGGTGTCTTCTTCTTGTTCTTGATTTCGGTCTCCTGGCCAAATTCGGATGGTAGTACAGATACCACATTGCAATTTAGATTTAATGAGGATTCTCCTTCTGATTCGAAGTTATCTGTCAGCATATCCTCGTCTTCTTCTGGACTCGGAGTGTATTCTTTTGATTCATCTGGTTTTGTTTCAGAAAAAAGCCTCCGCTAGCGGAGGTTTGTCTTGATTTCTTATTTGTTGTTGGTTGATTGGTGCTTGGCGCCTCTTTTTGTTAGTCGAACTGCTCCTTTGCGCTAAACCTTCCTCTCGACCTTTCGATTCCGTTCTTGCCTTCGCCATTGGGATCTTGACATGGGGTTTTTACCTTTATAATTTCCCAGCCTCATTTCCTCCCTCTTTGCTGTGTTGAATTGTCTCCGGTATACCATGGCATGACGTGCATTTTGTTCATTGCCTCCCCAGCTATCTTTCCCTTTGTTGGTTTTGACTTGCAGTCATCTATCATTGGTATAGGATTTTAAATGTCACCCTTCGAGCACCCTTTGGATATGGGCTATCGGGCTTTCGTTGTTGTGACTACCATCAACCGACTCATTTGACCAATTTCCTTATGATTCCGGCATGGGCGAAAGGAATCGTTTGAATGCTCCACCATGTTACGGTCGTATCTTGCTTGAACATCTTGGGCAAATCAAGCACTTTGTTGCCCTTTGTGACACGAACTAAAACTCAACAAACTCTCACGACTCTAGGATAACATTTGAACAATTGGTTATCTTGGCGTAATTTACTCGATTCGAGCCCTTTGCTTCGTTCGAACTCCATGGCAATCCTCTCATTGCATATGATGTTGCATCTTGGACAAAGCATCATTTCAGTGTTTCCCTTGTGGCACAGCCATGAGATATTGTTTTAGGCTAGTATCTGCGGCATAACCATCTTCCATTTTGTATTTCTCTTTTTCAAGGTATCTTTCAACTTCCTGCATCTCAGAACAGGGTCTCTCCATGTCCACCATATTGACGTCTACATCTTCCCTTTTCTCAACCTCATCTCCCCATCCTGATGGTTTAATTTCTTCAATTCGAATCTTTGCACTCTCTGGGGCAGAGTATTTCACCAGATAACCAAATTTTCCACTGGGTTCCCCTAAAGTGTCCCAGATTTTCTCCTTATGAATGCCCCCATTTCTATCTTCCCCTATTGTATCATCATCTCTCCATCCTGTGGGCTTGACGTCTTCGATTTGGATTTTCGAACTCTCTGGAGCAGAATACTTTACCAGATAGTCGAACTTCCCACTGGGTTCACCCAAGGTATCCCAAATCTCTTTTTGGGGGAAAGCTTGTTACATGTCTGAACCTTTTCAGTTTGAGCCTCGGGCCTTGATGCTTTGTGTCAATCTCTTTGGTTTTCCGACCCTCGTGCTTTGGATTCCTTTTGAAACGACATTTGGAACTGGTTTGATCGAAGGCTCCAGTGGTTTGTGGACTTCTTCAGTAACTCCATTGTTGACTTCGACCAAAACCCAACTTTCACTCTCAGTGCTTTCTTCTTTCAATGTAGTGGCCCCTTGGTCTGCTTCCACCATATTGATTTCCCCAAGGCTCGAAGGCTCGGAGTAGTTGGTGTCTGCAATATCTAGAGGGTCCTCATCCACCTTCATTTTTGGTTTATCAGCAAACCTTAATCTGCCCTCTTTAATTGCATTTTGAATCAAGTCCCTGAAAAGAAAACACTGTGAGGTTTTGTGGCCTAGGAAACTATGATATTTACAAAATCATCTCTTCTTTCTTTGATCTAAAGGAGGTATTTTGACATTTGGTGGCACAATTAATTGGCCATCTTTCACTAGTAAATCGAAGATTTCGTCACACTTTGTTATATCGAAGGTATACACCTTCTTTGGAAACTTGTCATTTTTCTCATTTTTAACAATTTCTTTCCCTTTCGTGGGGACTAGGAGTTTACAAGAGTAAGGTGGAGCCTGTTTCAATTCAGCGAGATCTATTTCGACCTCTTCGAATTCGGGGTAGTCTTCACCTTCCTCCGTTTCGACATTGGAGACTCTTTCCTTCTTATTACTTTTAAAAGCCCTGGCCTTTTCGGCCTTTAGTCTTTCAACTTGTCGAACCCTATCTGCTAACTGAGCCATATCCCTCAGGTATTGTGTGTCTAATTTCTTTCGAATAGAATAGTCCAGGCCACCA